>WNWK01012941.1:37500-57436 GCA_009830355.1 Cherax destructor
GGCATGCAGGGAGTGTAGCAGGCATGCAGGGAGTGTAGCAGGCATGCAGGGAGTGTAGCAGGCATGCAGGGAGTGTAGCAGGCATGCAGGGAGTGTAGCAGGCATGCAGGGAGTGTAGCAGGCATGCATTAAAAGGAAAAGAAGGGAAGTAACCCCAGAGAGGGACTTGTTACCTGAAGTCCTTTTGGAGGGGGATTCCCCTTCCAACCACTAACAGCCTGCCCCTGTCATCATCCCTATCTTCCAGATGCCTGCAACTCTTCAATAAAGGTAAGTAAATGTATATATATATATGGTTTTTTATTATTTAGTATGTGAATATTTTTTTGTGGAACGGATTAATTGTATTTACATTATTTCTTATGGGAAATAAGGGTTTGAATTTCGTAATCTTCGTGTTAAGTAATAGCTCCTGGAACGGATTAATTACGATACTCGGGGGTCCACTGTATATACAATGGACCCCCGGTTTTCGTTATTTTTTCGTTCTAGAATGCTGTTCAAGTGCCATTACCAAACGAATTTATTCCCATAAGGAATAATGTAAAGTAGACTAGTCCTTTTACACCCCCAAAAATACACTTACAAAAACATTTAAAAAAATACACTTACATAAAAGGGCAAGTTTGGAGCAGAACGAACACCGGGGGTCCACTGTATATATACAGTGGACCTTCGGTTAATGAAATTAATCCGGTCCAGGAGCTATTACTTAATCTGAATCTTTCGTTATCTGAAACCTTATTTCCCATAAGAAATAATGTAAATACAATTAATTCGTTCCACAAAAAAATAATCACTCAAAAAAAAAAAAAAAAAATAACATTTACTTACCTTTATTGAAGAGTTGCAGGCATCTGGAAGGTAGAGTTGCTGATAGGGGCAGGGTGTTAATGGTTGGAAGGGAAATCCCCCTCCAAAAGGACTTCAGGTAACAAGGCCCTCTCTGGGGTTACTTCCCTTCTTTTTCTTTTAATGCATGAATGCTACACTCCCTGCATGCCTGCTACACTCCCTGCATGCCTGCTACACTCCCTGCATGCCTGCTACACTCCCTGCATGCCTGCTACACTCCCTGCATGCCTGCTGCACTCCCTGCATGAATGCTGCACTCCTGCATGAATGCTACACTCCCTGCATGAATGCTACACTCCTGCATGAATGCTACACTCCCTGCATGAATGCTACACTCCTGCATGAATGCTACACTCCCTGCATGAATGCTACACTCCCTGCATGAATGCTACACTCCCTGCATGAATGCTACACTCCCTGCATGAATGCTACACTCCTGCATGAATGCTACACTCCCTGCATGAATGCTACACTCCCTGCATGAATGCTACACTCCCTGCATGAATGCTACACTCCCTGCATGAATGCTACACTCCCTGCATGAATGCTACACTCCCTGCATGAATGCTACACTCCCTGCATGAATGCTACACTCTCTGCATGAATGCTACACTCCCTGCATGCCTGCTACCACTGGGGTGCCACTAGGAAGCTTCTTTGGACCCATGGTGACTTATTTCACAGTGACAATCACTAAACCACCAAAAAAGACACCAAATATATTGTGAATCTTTGAAAGAGCGCGCTAGGTAATGTTCTCTCAATGATAAACAACGCTTCACTGGCGTCCTGTGCTTGCGCGGAGCAGGTGGACACGTCTAATACCTTTCGGTAACCGAGGAATTTTTCGCTAACCGATTACGAAAAAAGCTTACGTTTTCCGAAGCTTACGTTAACGGAACCTTTCGTTAACCGAGTTACGAACACCCCGGAAATCGTACAACTATGTAAGTATAATATTGTAAGCGCTTTTGTAAGTGTATTTTTGGGGGTCTGAAATGGACTAACAAATGTGACATTATTTCTTAAAGATGGGGACTACGTTGGCCTTTTTCCATATCTCAGGTAGCTGCCCAGTTTCAAGGGATGTGTTGAATATTATGGTAAATGGCACACTCAGAACCACATCTTCTTCCCGAAGGACCCACGGGGAGATATTGTCCGGACCCATCGCCTTTGAGGTATGAAGGTCACTGAGTAACTGCTTCACCTCCCCCTCAGTTGTGTGTATGCCCTCCAGCACTTGATACATCCCTTGTTGGTGATGCACCCTGTCCTGTCTACCCAGCTGCCTTCCTGCCTCCACTGTGAATACTTCCTTAAACCTCGAGTTGAGCTCCTCACATACCTCTTGATCATTACTTGTGAGTTCCCCATCTTCTTTCCTCAGCCTTATCACCTGGTCCTTGACTGTTGTCTTCCTTCTGATGTGACTGTACGTAAGTTTCGGGTCAGACTTGACTTTCGATGCTATGTCATTTTCGTACTGTTTCTGGGCCTCCCTCCGTACCTGTGCATACTCGTTTCTAGCTCTTCGACTAATCTCTTTATTTACTTGGGTTCTTTGCCTTCTGTACCTTTTCCATTCTCTGACACTGAGTCTTCGCCTCCCTGCACCTTTGGGTAAACCAGGGGCTCTTTCTGGTCTTCCCATTTAATCTTTTTCCTTTGGGTATAAACCGTTCCTCTGCCTTCTTGCACTTTGTCACTACGTATTCCATCATTTCATTTACTGACTGTCCTTCCATTTCCCTTTCCCACAGAACCTCCTGCAGGAAATTCCTCATACCCGTGTAGTCCCCTCTTTTAAAGTCTGGTTTGTCTCTTTCAGCACCATTTTCCCTCTCCACCTGTAGCTCTACAATGTACTCAAAGCTCAGCACCATATGGGGGGTCACTGGCTCCCAGGGGGCTCTCGTGTTATGTCCTCGATATCTGAACTGTTCAGGGTGAATACAAGGTCCAGCCTTGCTGGTTCGTCCTCTCCTCTCTCTCTGGTCGTGTCCCTGACATGTTGGTGCATCAGGTTTTCCAGTACCACGTCCATCATCTTGGCTCTCCAAGTTTCTGGACCCCCACGTGGTTTTTGGTTCTCCCAGTCGATCTCCCTGTGGTTGAAATCGCCCATGACCAGTAACTTCGCTCTGCTCATGTGCGCTTTTCTTGCCACCTCCGCCAGGGTGTCCACCATTGCTCTGTTGTTATCGTCATATTCCTCTCCTGGCCTCCTGCAGTTTTGTGGTGGGTTATACATCACTGCAATGACTATCTTGTGCTCCCCAGACTGGATGGTACCTACTATAAAGTCCCTTTCTCTACACACCTCCATTCCTTCCATTTCCTCGAATCTCCAATGGTTCCTTACGAGCAGTGTGACCCCTCCTCCTCCCCTGCTCCTTCTATCATTCCTCAGGATCTGATATCCCTGTGGGAAGATTGTGTCTGTTATTACCTCATTTAGTTTAGTTTCTGTGATGGCTATGATGTCTGGGGACATCTCACCTATTCTTTCATTCCACTCTTCATACTTATTCGTGATTCCATCCGCATTTGTGTACGAAACCGTCAAACCTGTGTGTGTGTGTACTCACCTAACTGTGGTTGCAGGGGTCGAGACTTAACTCCTGGCCCCACCTCTTCACTGACCGCTACTAGGTCCTCTCTCTCCCTGCTCCATGAACTTTATCATACCTCGTCTTAAAGCTGTGTATGGTTCCTGCCTCCACTACATCACTTGCTAGACTATTCCACTTCCTGACAAATCTATGACTGAAGAAATGTGTCCATGTGTGTGTGTGTGTGTATTCACCTAGTTGTGGTTGCAGGGGTCGATTCACAGCTCCTGGCCCCGCCTCTTCACTGGCCGCTACTCGGTCACTCTACCCGCTCCATGAGCTTCTGTACACTCACCTTGTTGTACTTACCTAGTTGTGGTTGCAGGGCTCGAGTCATAGCTCCTGGCCTGACCCTGCCTGTTTACTGTTCACTGGTCACTACTAGGTCACTCTTCCTGCTCCATGAGTTTATCATACCTCTTCTTAACCCTTTGACTGTTTCGGACGTATATTTACGTCTTACGAGCCAATGTTTCGGACGTATTTATACGCCTAAATTCTAGCGGCTTCAAATGAAGCGGGAGAAAGCTGATAGGCCTACATGTGAGAGAATGGGTCTGCGTGGTGGGTGTGCGCAGTATGAAAAAAATCGGGGACCCAGTGGTGCATTGTGGGAGCGCCATGTTTGTAGTCCTTGTTCACCATGCCTGGCGGTAAGAAGTACCTCACTCCCGGCGATTGGAGGCCTTCTTCCCAAGTGATAGTTCTAACAGCGATGGAAGTGCCAGTGAAAGTGAATTCCATGGTTTTCAAGAGGGTGTGACCGAAAGCAGTGCCCAGGATAACATAATTAGTGATGAAAACCCAGATGACCCACAGCCTTCCACCTCTGGTGCTGGGCCGTCTCATTCACGTTCACCTGTACGAGAACGAAAGAGGAAACTATTTCCCCGTGTAGCACAAGGCCTTGTGCTACACTTCTAACAAGATTGATGGACTGAACACATCGACTCCAGGCCGAGGGACTGATAACCTCAAACTCCTCCTCTCCTTACACCTTTCTACTTTGTATTGGACTGATGAAGCCACTGTGTGGCGAAACGTTTCCTCAATAAAGATACCCAAGTGTTGCATATGTGTCTAATTTAACAACTTGTCGGTTCTCTGAACCATTCATCTACATCCTGTCTGACACTGCAACTTCTTGGGATCTTGATACAAAGGGATTCTTCAACATTTGTCCAAACCTTTGGACAAGGACTTACTTCGACTAGTGGTTGATACCACTATGACCTGCCTCCTCCTGCTGCATCTCACCTGATTACAGCATATAAGCCACCTCTACGGCCTTGTGCTACACTTCTAACAAGATTGATGGACTGAACACATCGACTCCAGGCCGAGGGACTGATAACCTCAAACTCCTCCTCTCCTTACACCTTTCTACTTTGTATTGGACTGATGAAGCCACTGTGTGGCGAAACGTTTCCTCAATAAAGATACCCAAGTGTTGCATATGTGTCTAATTTAACAACTTGTCGGTTCTCTGAACCATTCATCTACATCCTGTCTGACACTGCAACTTCTTGGGATCTTGATACAAAGGGATTCTTCAACATTTGTCCAAACCTTTGGACAAGGACTTACTTCGACTAGTGGTTGATACCACTATGACCTGCCTCCTCCTGCTGCATCTCACCTGATTACAGCATATAAGCCACCTCTACGGCCTTGTGCTACACTTCTAACAAGATTGATGGACTGAACACATCGACTCCAGGCCGAGGACTGATAACCTCAAACTCCTCCTCTCCTTACACCTTTCTACTTTGTATTGGACTGATGAAGCCACTGTGTGGCGAAACGTTTCCTCAATAAAGATACCCAAGTGTTGCATATGTGTCTAATTTAACAACTTGTCGGTTCTCTGAACCATTCATCTACTGACCAGTTTTACCTATTCAGCAAGACATAATTTATATTTATATTTATTTATGCAGAACAACCACTATGAAAAAATTGTAAAATTGCAAGTGATTTCATGACTTCTCACATTATCAAGGAACTATAATATTTATTTATTTAATTTATATTTACAGTGGAACCTCAGTTTTCGTATGCCCCAGTTTTCGTAGGATTTGGTTTTAGACAATTTTTTTTCATTGAAATTTTGCCTGTTTTCATACATCCGCCCGGTTTTCATACAGTTAAAAATGGTCCGTACCAAACACATCCGCGTGACTCGGCCTCTCAAGCGCCCACACAAAGCATCCCAGGCGTTCGTGACTCAGTCTGCCTTTATTTCTCGTTGAGTGAGCATCACCCCATGCGTTCATCCGAAACACTTCGTAATAATCCATTGTTTTTTGTGCTTGTTTATTGAGCACGGCTGCTAAATAAGCCACCATGGGGCCAAAGAAAGTTCAGAGTGCCAGCCTTTTGATAAAGAAGGCGAGAAACACGATAGAATTCAAGAAAGAACTCATAGGAAAGTACGAAAGTGGCATACGCGTTGCTCATCCTTCAGACTTGGAAGACCAATTGTTGGAGGAGTTTAGTTTCATCACAGTGAACTTTTTGCCCCCTAATAACACTCCTTTCATCTAGCCCATGGACCAGCAGGTCATTTTAAACTTCAAAAAACTCTACACCAAAGCACTGTTTCAAAGGTGCTTTGAAGTGACCTCGGACACTGAATCACTTCAATATCCTCAATTGCATCACTGGAGGAATCACTTCAATACCTTCAATTGCATAAGCCTTACAGACAAGGGTTGGCAGGAAGTGACTTCCAGGATGATGAACTCTGCTCGGAGAAAATTGTGGCCAGAATGTGTCCTCGAGAAGGATTTTGAAGGGTTTGAGGCTGACCCTGATTGCCCTACGCCTATTGTGTAATCTATTGTGTCTTTGGAGAAGTCCATGGGGTTGGATGTGAGTCACCAGGATGTGGAAGAGTTGGTGGACAGCCACAGGGAAGAGCTAACCACTAAAGAGCTGCAAGACCTTCAACTGGTACAGCAACAGACCACAGCTGAGGAAATTGCTTCAGAGGAAGAGGAAGAGAGGGGAAGAATGTGCCTTCTTCAGTGATTAAGGACATGTGTGCAAAGTGGAGTGAGTTGCAAAGTTTTCTGGAGAAATATCACCCTAACAAAGCTGTTGCAAGCCGTGTCTGCAACATGTTCAATGACAATGCCTTGTTCCATTTTAGGGAAATCTTAAAGAGACGCCAGAAACAGACCTCTCTGGACAGATTTTTTGTGAGACTGGGGTACAATGACTCTCAAGCTGGTCCTAGTGCCAGTAAAAGGCAAAGAAATGAAGTAACCCCGGATAGGGCCTTCATACCTGAAGTCCTATCCTCCTCCGTTTCCCCTCCTCGCCGTCTTCCATACGCCAACAAGAGTCTTCATTAAAGGTAAAAGTGATGTTGAATGTTCATTTATCCATTTCATTAGTCATTTATATTAATTTCTCATTATTTCCATATGTAAAACTAGTTATTCTCTATAAAATGTATTTTTTGTTAATAGTATTTTTGGGTGTCTGGAACGGATTAATTAGATTTACATTATTTCTTATGGGAATATTGCTTCAGTTTTCGTACGATTCGGTTTTCGTAAGACTTTTAAGAACGGATTAATCACGAAAACCAAGGTTCCACTGTATTTTATATTTTTATTTTTTATTTTTATTAACACATCGGCCGATTCCCACCAAGGCAGGGTGGCCCGAAAAAGAAAAACTTTTATCATTATTCACTCCATCACTGTCTTGCCAGAGGGGTGCTTTACACTACAGTTATAAAACTGCAACATTAACACCCCTCCTTCAGAGTGCAGACACTGTACTTCCCATCTCCAGAACTCAAGTCTGGCCTGCCAGTTTCCCTGAATCCCTTCATAAATGTTACTTTGCTCACACTCCAACAGCATGTCAAGTATTAAAAACCATTTGTCTCCATTCACTCCTATCAAATACGCTCACCATGCTTGCTGGAAATCCAAGCCCCTCGCACACAAAACCTCCTTTACCCCCTCCCTCCAACCTTTCCTAGGCCGACCCCTACCCCGCCTTCCCTACACTACAGATTTATACACTCTTGAAGTCATTCAATTTCGTTCCATTCTCTCTACATGTCCTAACCACCTCAACAACCCCTCCTCAGCCCTCTGTATAATAGTTTTGGTAATCCCGCACCTCCTCCTAATTTCCAAACTCTGAATTCTCTGCATTATATTCACACCACACATTGACCTCAGACATGACATCTCCACTGCCTCCAGCCTTCTCCTCATTGGAACATTCATCATGCTTCACACCCATATAAGAGTGTTGGTATAACTATACTCTCATACATTCCCCTCTTTACTTCCATAGACAAAGTTCTTTGTCTCCACAGACTCCCAAGTGCACCACTCACCCTTTTCCCCTCATCAATTCTATGATTCACCTCATCCTTCATAGACCCATCTGCTGACATGTCCACTCCTAAATATCTGAATACATTCACCTCCTCCATACTCTCTCCCTCCAATCTGATATCCAATCTTTTGTCACCTAATCTTTTTGTTATCCTCATCACCTTACTCTTTCCTATATTCACTTTCAATTTTCTTCTTTTACATACCCTACCAAATTCATCCACCAACCTCTGCAACTTCTCTTCAGAATCTCTCAAAAGCACAGTGTCATCAGCAAAAAGCAACTGTGACAACTCCCACTTTGTATTTGATTCTTTATCTTTTAACCCCACACCACTTGCCAAGACCCTTGCATTCACTTCTCTTACAACCCTATCTATAAATATATTGAACAACCACGGTGACATCACACATCCTTGTCTAAGGCCTACTTTTACTGGGAAATAATCTCCCTCTCTCCTACACACTCTAACCTGAGCCTCACTATCATCATAAAAGCTCTTCACTGCTTTCAGTAACCTACCTCCTATTCCATACACCTGCAACATCTGCCACATTGCCCCCCTATCCACACTATCATTCGCCTTTTCCAAATCCATAAATGCCACGAAAACCTCTTTACCCTTATCTAAATACTGTTCACCTATATGTTTCACTGTAAACACTTGGTCTACACACCCTCTACCTTTCCTAAAGCCCCTTTGTTCATCTGCTATCCTGCTATCCGTCTTACTCTTAAATCTTTCAATAATAACTCTACCATACACTTTACCTGGTATACTCAATAGACTTATTCCCCCATAATTTTTGCACTCTCTTTTGTCCCCTTTGCCTTTATACAAAGGAACAGTCCCTAGGTACCTTACTCTCTTCCATACATTTATTAAATAATAGCACCAACAACTCCAAAACTATATCCCCGCCTGCTTTTAACATTTCTATCCCATCAATCCCAGCTGCCTTACCCCCTTTCATTCTACCCACTGCCTCACGAACTTCCCCACACTCACAACTGGCTCTTCCTCACTCCTACAAGATGTTATTCCTCCTTGCCCTATACACGAAATCACAGCTTCCCTGTCTTCATCAACATTTAACAACTCCTCAAAATATTCCCTCCATCTTCCCGATACCTCTAACTCTTCATTTAATAACTCTCCTCTCCTATTTTTACTGTTAAATCCATTTGTTCCCTAGGCTTCCTCACAACTTTTAATATCTCACTCAAAACTTTCTTATTTCAACAAATTTGTTGATAACATCTCCACTCTCTCATTTGCTCTCTTTTTACATTGCTTCACCACTCTCTTAACCTCTCTTTTTCTCTCCATATACTCTTCCCTCCTTGCATCACTTCTATTTTGTATATATATATATATATATATATATATATATATATATATATATTTCTTACATATATTATTCTATATATATAATATAACTAAGTATAATATTACAATTTATAAAAATTCCGACCATACTGACTGTATTCTGGCTTTCCAATAATAGAGCACTAAGTGCTGCCCAATATCTCCACAATCTTATAAAAATTCCGAAATCAATTAAGGGTAAAAGAAATGAAGTGAATAATTCCAGGGCCAGTCTAGGATGACCCCATAAATTGTGCCAAAATTGTTCGCTTCCTCTCAGATGAGTTGCGTTCACAGAACTTATCAGAGCGAGAGTATTAGAGGATCTATGATTATAAAAGCCATTTATTTTTCTTTCGCTGATGTGAGCTTATTCCATGCAATATGAGGGAAGGAGATTGTGTCTCCCTACCTGAGTCTGAGGAGCACAGATGTCTTGGAGATAAAGTATATCTCTTGTCAGTATCTTGGTGACATTCCTAAGCCGATCTGTCCTCTTAACAATGGCTTCTGTTCCTCGCAACCCCTCATGTCGTCTTACTTCCTTACCCCCTTCCCTTCCATGACCCACACTTCCCCCTCCATGACCCACACTTCCCCTTCCATGACCCACACTTCCCCTTCCATGACCCACACTTCCCCTTCCATGACCCACACATCCCTTCCTTAACGGTCATCAATGATTTGTAAGATCATGCTTTTTGGGATCGCTCAGCTGCTGAAATACATCTACGTTCTTAAGGAAGTCTTCTTTGTATGCAATAAAAAAAGGTGTATCACCTAACCATCCATTAATTTAAGAATTACTTGCACACTTAACACTAAAAAAGCCTCATCCCAAGTAAATCGTATTGGATCAGTTGTTACTCTTAAGAATATTCAATCCTTTCCTTTCAGATCATTTATCTAGTTTTTTAATTGCTAGCTGTAATAATAGACTTACTGATTACAAATACTAGATACTCAGTTTATGAAGCAAGCTATGACAACACTGTCCACATTACACGAAACAACTGACTGTAGTGTACAGTTTCGAAATAATTATTTTTTCCTTGACCTTCCGGCAACTGTTTCTAATATTTTTTTTCTGATATCTTCTCGCACATGTTAGAATGGCTCCAAGAAATAAACTTTGATTTAGCATGAAGTGATTCGCCCACCGGTGATGAAGTTTTTGATTGCTACACCTCCTCTGTACGTCGAATATATGAGCCTCTTGTATGCTTCTGCTTCAGGTTTAACAAGGCTGAGGCATTGAGTACCTTCTACCAAGGCTGAGGGATTCAACTTCTACCAAAGCTGAGCGACTGAACACCTACCATGGCTGAGGGATTGAACACCTCATACCTAAACTGAGCCATTGAGCCTTTTAAACTACCTCTCCACCGTCTCCATTATTTATTCTTTGTAATGGATTGAAAAAGCCAATGGATGGAGAAACGTCTCCATCAATAAAGATACCCAGGTGTTGCCCATGTTTCTTATTCTTCCTGAAACTAAGTTTGGAGCCTACCTGCACTAATTCTTCATCCAAGTTGCTCCATTTTTTTAGCATCCTGATACTAAAGAAATATTTCCTGACAGCCACAAAAATATTTTGCATGTCATTATCATATCTTCCCTGAAGCAGCAACAATCAGACATCCTAAAGCAGACATACAAAGATCCCATTACCACAACAAACACCCAGTTACAATGCTAGGCAGTGTAATTTCTTGTACCCCAACTGCGATACTACACAGATAAACAACAATGTAAGAAATGTAGGGGAATGCTCTGGACAGCAAGGTTTCTAGACAGGAACGTCCTGCAACAATCAAAAAGAGAGCTGAATACATCCTATATAAGATCCATGTAAAGTAAGCCATAACAGCTTAGCACCAAAGATGTGTAAGGACGTACAGAACCAAGAGAGAAGAATCAAAAGTGAAGATGGAGCAGGAAGATGGCAGGAGCTACGGTCAACCTTCAACTTTGCCTAGAAGAAAGGAATGCTTGATGCTTAACAAGGCTACTGAAAGGCTGGTGAGAGTGAACAAAAGAGAAATGTCGTTCGTGCACACATAAACAGCATACAATTAGTAAGCATGTAGCAGTACAGGTAATGACTCAGTCGTGACACAGGTGAGGAGGCCACACCCTCTTCACGCCCCCTTCACTTCGCTAGCCAATAGTTGGAGTGTGGGAATATTCAGACTCCCAGCTACAGCTTGTTGAGATCCCCCTACACGAACACGCACCAACTGCGTATTACAAAAAAGATAATGTTACTATTGTCATTCCGGCACTGAATAGCAATAATATAAATTTTATAATTTTAAGTGAAATAAAATGTTATGCACAAAGTACAACGTTGCAGGAAATAAAGTAATACGAATAATAATAATAATAATAATAATATAATAATAATGATAATGATAACATACAATTTATAACCTGATATGCAGTAAATGTCTGTCCGCATATCACACTAAATGGATTATAAAAACTTGTAATTATATTAAGTTTTATAAACCACACAATGTAGACAACAAGAGCATTTCAACCCTCCACGCAAGTTGTGTTTATATAATATCGCATATCTTAAAGCCTCTTCCAAGACGCTCATCACTAGTAATCCCTTAAATCACTTGCAAAGGCAACTACTCAAGAAGAAATTTTTCGCTTACCTTCACTAACATATCATAAATTATATACGCTGATGGATCTAAGCAGACGACTACTAGCAGGGCTGCATCAGCTCTTGTTGCCACCTCCCTAGATAAGAATTACAGCAACCATATTGAGTTAGGTTTAAGAATTAATAACTTGGCGTCTACACTGCAAACGGAATTGTTTCCCATCCTAATAGCACTGACTAACGCCCTTGACTAACAACATGCTCATTTGAGAAGCCATGAATATATACTCAAAAATAAGAGATAAGAGAATTCATTTGCAGTTCTTGTGGATTTCATTACTGAATTAGCTAAAGACGATACCCTGAAATATAGACTATAACTTGGGTATATCTGTGTCTAGTATTAGGAATAATATTAAGAGATAAGTAAATAATGAGAATAAATGTCATAAGAATACAGTTAGAAGCCTATTTACTTGATTGAACACTATTTACTTGATTGTCCATTTATTGATGACTATACAAGAGTAAAATAACTTACTTGATATGTCAATGTATCTTATTAATGAAAATAAAATGCCAGACATATTCAGCAAATATCCTAAATTCGCTTGCAACAGATAAGATAAATTCTAGATATAAATCCTCATGGAGCCTAATTCTTAGCTTTTTTGTGTGTATCCATATGTTCTTGTGCTACCGTCCACTGAATGGATACGAGGTGCACAATATACTAAAGCACTGGTGAAAAAAATCTAATCTAACTCTTATCTCTCCGACAGCCAGGCAGTAACTGGTGAGTGAAGGAAGAGCAGACAGCCCTTAAGGTGAACTTATGGTAACTTAAGAATATTCACATACTATTGAACAATTCGCTGAGCTTAAAGGTAAAGTAGCTAACGAATCTATGTACAAGACATGCTCAAAATACATAAAAATCCTATCTAGTATAATACTAAACAATATGAAGTATTTGATACATATTAACAAGGTCAAGACGAGTTACCTCTTGGAATATTTCACATTAAATAAGCAAATGAGTAAACAATGAAAATTGTCATCCCAGCTCCGAACATTATGTTAATATTAAATGAAAATAAATAATAACATAGTAATAATAATAATGTCTTAATTATAATAATGCACTAATAATATGTTCAATATAGAATAGGAAGATAGATATTAGTAAACACCTGGTCATAAGCTAATGTCTTATGGAGAGAAAACATCTGTTATCAATTAAGAACACATGACAGTTGTGTCCGTATAAGGTACTCTTGATTTACTGAAGAGTTTTTCCTTGTTATTTTTACCTGATTATCATATCCCCCTCAAGTTTCTTGTGAGCTACTGTTTTAAATGTCTTCTTGCAGTTCAATAACATGCAGTCCACCCATCCCCCTCTCTCTCTCTCTCTCTCTCTCTCTCTCTCTCTCTCTCTCTCTCTCTCTCTCTCCTGCCACACTTTTGTTACATTGTGAGGATATATTTACTTATAGTATATGTGATTGCAAGGGGACGGTCCGCAGCTCCTAGCCCCGCCTCTTGGCTGGTCGCTACCAGGTCTTCTCTCTCCCGGCTCCAAGAACCTTATCGTACCTCTTCTCAGAACTTGTGCTGGTTATTATTTATGAAGCCACTACTCTCCACTACTCTCCGTCTGATTATATTCGCTTTTACTTTACATAGTAAGCATGTTAGTGATAGTGATCTACAGTTTAATGTTTCCAGTCTGTCTCCTTTCGTGGGTTTTAGCTTGTGTTTCAGAGAATGTTTCTGTGCCTTCTCGTAGAATACATAATGACACTTTGTTGGGTCCCCTAACTTGTGCGAATGGTGTTCAGTCTCTAATTCCAATAAGAACACTTCTATCAGTCATTTTCTAAACTTCTCTGATTTCCTCGTCATATCTCGTGATCTCTCCTTCTTTATTCTTTTGTCGAACTACCTGGTCTTTTATTGTCGCTTTACCTTGTAATGTGACTGAAGCAATTTTAGTTCTAGCTTAACTTTTACTACTTAGTCAATCTCAAATTGCCTTTCATCTTCTCTTCTCACTCTTGCAAATTCGTTTCTGGCTCTTCTGCTCACGTCTATTTTCTTGTGCCCTTCGCTTTCTATATTTTTTTCCTATGCTCTTGTGCTTTTTATTTCCTCTCTGCTTGCTTGGGTGAACGAGGGTTTCTCTTTCTATTACTATTTATTTTTCTTGTGTATGAAGTTCTCTAATTTCCGGCACTCTCCGTCTAGTTGCTTCATCTTTGCATTCCTTGATATTCCTTCCTGTTTACTTTCCCACTGCAATGTGTTCACGAAATCTCGCATTCTTCAAAGTTTCAATTTCTGAAATTTGGATTCTACTGACTCCCATCTGCTGTTTTTGTATGTGTGTGTGTGTGTGTGTGTGTGTGTGTGTGTGTGTGTGTGTGTGTGTATGCGTGTGTGTGCTCCCTTATTTGCACTCACTTATTTGTGGTGTGTGTGTGTGTTTTCTCACGTCAAGGCAACGAAGAAGGAAGGACTGACTTTAAATTAGGCAGAGCACCTGGGAGAGGGGGGACCACCAGGCAGCTCATGACCTCTGCCCTGATTACACACCTCTCTGGCTGCAAATATTTAGAGATTGATGTTTTTTTGCGGTCATCAGCGGCGTGTGGTCATGTCTGGGGTCATCCTGGTCACTTCCATCCCAGGCGCGGCCTCCATCAACCCACTTCTTAACTTTCACCATATACGGGTTCCCTCCTCCACCTGATGCATAACAACATCACATTTTCCACGGAATCAACACCATTTTCCACGATGCAGAGTGACGCGGGCGGTAAGGTGAACATATAATGTTGGATTTCATTAAAAACTGACGAAATTAAGATGATGTTTAGATGGGGATCTAAAAACTTCCTCCTCCCTGATGGTGAGATTCTTATCAGGATCAAAGTGCTACGGCTGGAACCTCCGGCATTAGAAAGGAAGAGCTTAGCTGAGGAGAATGCAGGGTGATATGGCCACCATTAATGGCGTGTTGGGTAATGGGGCGAGGGATGAAGATGATGACAATAATGGTAACTGGCTGGACGGAGGTAATGGCCAGCTGGTTTATAGCACACTTGACGCCGGGTTTAAAAACGTTTTAGCACTGGGCGTTGTGGTTTATTTAAATGGTTGTTCAGCGGAGTGTATCTGCCAGTTGGTAGAGTAGCTCTAGTAGGAGAGGGGTGGTGGTAGTGGTAGTGATGATGGTAGTGATAGTGGTAGTGGTGATGGTGGTGGTAGTGGTAGTGATGATGGTAGTGATAGTGGTAGTGGTGATGGTGGTGGTAGTGGTAGTGGTGATGGTGGTGGTAGTGGTAGTGGTGATGGTGGTGGTAGTGGTATGGTGATGGTGTTGGTAGTGGTGATGGTGGTGGTAGTGGTGGTGGTGATAGTGCTGGTAGTGGTGATGGTGCTGGTGGTGGTAACGGTGATGGTGGTGGTAGTGGTGATGGTAGTGGTAGTGGTGATGGTGGTGGTAGTGGTGGAAGTGTTGGTAATGGTGCTGGTGGTGGTAGTGGATATTGATGGTCATGATAGTGGGTGTTGATGGTGGTGGTAGTGGATATTGATGGTCATGATAGTGGGTGTTGATGGTGGTGGTAGTGGATATTGATGGTCATGATAGTGGGTGTTGATGGTGGTGGTAGCGGATATTGATGGTCATGATAGTGGGTGTTGATTGTGGTGGTAGTGGATATTGATGGTCATGATAGTGGGAGTTGATTGTGGTGGTAGTGGATATTGATGGTCATGATAGTGGGTGTTGATGGTGGTGGTAGTGGATATTGATGGTCATGATAGTGGGAGTTGATTGTGGTGGTAGTGGATATTGATGGTCATGATAGTGGGTGTTGATGGTGGTGGTAGTGGATATTGATGGTCATGATAGTGGGAGTTGATGGTGGTGGTAGTGGATATTGATGGTCATGATAGTGGGAGTTGATGGTGGTGGTAGTGGATATTGATGGTCATGATAGTGGGAGTTGATGGTGGTGGTAGTGGATATTGATGGTCATGATAGTGGGTGTTGATGGTGGTGGTAGTGGATATTGATGGTCAAGATAATGGGTGTTGATGGTGATGGTAGTGGATATTGATGGTCATGATAATGGGTGTTGATAGTGGTTATAGTGGATGATGGTGCGGTAGTAGTGTTGGTTGCGATAGTTCTGGTAGCTCTGGTAGCAATGAAAGTAATGGTATTGATGGTTGTAGTGATAGTGCTAGTGGACGTGGGTGCTAATGGAGGTAGTAACAACAGTGGTTTGGAAGTGATAATAATAATAATAATAATAATAATAATAATAATAATAATAATAATAATATAATGATAATAATCTTTATTTCTACAAGTACATGTACAAGGTATACAGGCCTAGCTGACATCAATGACATACTACTATATAGAAAGCTGCTTGTTATGCAGAGCATATCTGGTAAATTAGGTCAATTTTGTCCCCAGGATGCCACCCACACCAGTCGACTAACACCCAGGTACCCATTTTACTGAGGGGTTAACATAGACAGCAGGTGTCTTGATGTTTCCAGCAGTACCGGGGAATTGAACCCCGGAAGTTAGTGTGTGAGCTGAGTGCTCTAGCGATCGAGCTAGGGGACTCCTAGCTGGTGGTGTGAATAGTGCTAATAGTTGTGATAGCGGTGCTGGTGGTGGTTGTGATAGCTGTGGTGGTTGAAGTAATTGTGGTAGTGGAAGTGATGATGGTTGTGATGGTAGAAATTGTAGTGATATTATGGAGGTGGCGGTGATGGTGATGATGATTACGATGATGGTGGTGATGGTGATGGGGTGGTGGTGGTGGAAGTGATGGTGGTGGTGGTGATGATGGTGGGTGGAGATGATGGTGATGGTGGTAATGGTGGTCATGGTGGTGGTGCTGGAAGTGATGTAAATGGTGGAGGTGGTGGTGGTAATGGTGGCGATGATGGTGATGGTTGTGATGGTGGTGGTGTTGATGGTAGTGATGGTGATGATGGTGGTGACGGTAGTGATGGTGATAGTAGTGATGGTGATGTAGTGATGGTGGTGGTGGTGGTGGTTATGGTGGTGGTGGTGGTGGTGACGGTAGTGATGGTGGTGATGGTAGTGATGGTGGTGATGGTGATGATGTAGTGACGGTGGTGATGGTTGTGATGGTTGTGATGGTGGTGATGGTGGTGATGGTAGTGATGGTGGTGATGGTGGTGATGGTGGAGATATGATGGCTGGCTCCTCTGATTAATGAATGCGATAAAATGTTTGATTAATGAAGAGAAAGGAATAGTCACCGTGTAAGATGTAGGAGGAGGAAGAGGAGGGGAGAAGAGGTGATGGAGGAGGAGGAAGAGGAGGGGAGAAGAGGTGATGGAGGAGGAGGAAGAGGAGGGGGAGAAGAGGTGATGGAGGAGGAGGAAGAGGAGGGGAGAAGAGGTGATGTAGGAGGAGGAAGAGAAGGGGGAAAAGAGGTGATGGAGGAGGAGTGGGAGAAGAGGTGATGGAGGAGGAGGGGGAGAAGAGGCGATGGAGGAGGAGGAAGAGGAGGGGAAGGAGGAGGGAGAGATTAAAGAAGAAGAGGAGAAAGAAAGGAGAGGAGGAGGAGGAGGAAGATGAAGAGCAGAAAGGAGAGGAGGAAGACGAGGATGGGAAGAAGAGAAGAATGAGTATATTTAACATATTATCAGAAATAAATGTTTTTATTACTACCTTAACAACGTATTTGCCATATATTTCTCTGGCTGATATGTTTATTACGAGTCCTGCCTGCTCCTGTGTTTATGTTTATTATGTATCTGCTCTTGTGTTTATGTTTATTATGTATCTACTCCTGTGTTTATGTTTATGTATCTGCTCCTGTGTTTATGTTTATTATGTATCTGCTCCTGTGTTTATGTTTATTATGTATCTGCTCTTGTGTTTATGTTTATTATGTATCTACTCCTGTGTTTATGTTTATGTATCTGCTCCTGTGTTTATGTTTATTATGTATCTACTCCTGTGTTTATGTTTATGTATCTGCTCCTGTGTTTATGCTTATTATGTATCTGCTCCTGTGTTTATGTTTATTATGTATCTTCTCCGTTTTATTTTATTATGTATCTCTCCTGTGTTTATGTTTATTATGTATTGCTCCTGTGTTTATGTTTATTATGTATCTGCTCCTGTGTTTATGTTTATTATGTATCTGCTCCTGTGTTTATGTTTATTATGTATCTGCTCCTGTGTTTATGTTTATTATGTATCTGCTCCTGTGTTTATGTTTATTATGTATCTCTCCGTGTTTATGTTTATTATGTATCTGCTCTGTGTTTATGTTTATTATGTATCTACTCCTGTGTTTATGTTTATGTATCTGCTCCTGTGTTTATGCTTATTATGTATCTGCTCCTGTGTTTATGTTTATTATGTATCTTCTCCTGTGTTTATTTTTATTATGTATCTGCTCCTGTGTTTATGTTTATTATGTATCTGCTCCTGTGTTTATGTTTATTATGTATCTGCTCCTGTGTTTATGTTTATTATGTATCTGCTCCTGTGTTTATGTTTATTATGTATCTGCTCTTGTGTTTATGTTTATTATGTATCTGCTCCTGTGTTTATGTTTATTATGTATCATCTCCAGTGTTTATGTTTATTATGTATCTGCTCCTGTGTTTATGTTTATTATGTATCTGCTCCTGTGTTTATGTTCATTATGTTTCTGCTCCTGTGTTTATGTTTATTATGTATCTGCTCCTGTGTTTATGTTTATTATGTATCTTCTCCTGTGTTTATGTTTATGTATCTTCTCCAGTGTTTATGTTTATTATGTATCTGCTCCTGTTTATGTTTATTATGTATCTGCTCCTGTGTTTATGTTTATTATGTATCTGCTCCTGTGTTTATGTTCATTATGTTTCTGCTCCTGTGGTCATGTTTATTATGTTTCTGCTCCTGTGTTTATGTTTATTATGTATCTGCTCCTGTTTGTTTATTATGTATCTGCTCCTGTGTTTATGTTTATTATGTTTCTGCTCCTGTGTTTATGTTTATTATGTTTCTGCTCCTGTGTTTATGTTTATTATTATTCTGCTCCTGTGTTTATGTTTATTATGTATCTGCTCCTGTGTTTTTGTTTATTATGTTGCTCACTTGTGCTTTATGTTTATTATGTATCTGCTCCTGTGTTTAACTGTTTAGATATTATCCATCTCCCGTGTCTGAAATATGTTTATACATAGTATCTGCCTTGCTGTTTCATTTCATTATGTTTCTGCTCCTGTGTTTGATGTTTGCTAATCTGCGTCCTGGTAAACTTTGATGTTTAGAATGACTGCAGTTCCTGTGTTTATGTTCATTACTTGCTTTCTGCTCCTTTTGGCAGGTGGGACCTCAACATAACGTGGACTGTATGTTAGACTAATACTTAGCTGATGGATGAATCCAAGATGTCGCAGCCACCACCAACACCTTCTCAGGGGATCCATATATTGCCACACTCTCCACAGGGCTGTATGGAAAAAATATCACATATGAGTACATAATTATTGCCCCAAAGGAGCGTATGTCCATATTTCAGTCTTAGATGGACTGAAAGGCGTTTTACTCACTGTTTTGGACTAAAAAGTCCACGCATAACCGCCGTCCCTAGGTAAAAATTTGAATGTTCTTGAATACAAGAACTGCGCAGTTCCCTGTTTTAACCAGAACATCAAATTCTTACCTTGCTCGTGTAACTTTGAGCAATGGTGTTGGCTCCACCATATACGGCGGAAATGCTGTCTTGATTGTAGAATGCCGCTGAAGAATCACCGTCTTGTTTCGATGGAGTTTACTTGCGATTGTCTCTACGTTTCTCCTTTTTGCAGTCTGAAGCTGCGCACACTTCTGAATATACTGCAATGTTGATGTTAATCACTAAACGCGCTGGAACAGAGTTCTTATCTCATTTCCCGACGTTAGTGGAGATTAAATGATATAACGGACCCACAGGTAATGTCTATGTTGATTTACGTCCCCTGCGCTTTTCCCAAGTCGTTACCCCTTGCGGGGGCAAATTAATCTGACCGCTGGCTGCTTTTTGCAGCCTCCCCCGGGTGCCA
>WNWK01012942.1:0-5000 GCA_009830355.1 Cherax destructor
CCCCTAAAATTTTTTACACTCTCTTTATCCCCTTCCTTTATATAAAGGAACTATACATGCTTTTGCCAATCCCTAGGTCCTTCCCTCTTTCATACATTTATTAAACAAAATACCAACCACTCCAGCACTATATCCCCCTGCTTTAACATTTCTGTCATGATTCCTCAATTCCAGCTGCTTTACCCTTTCATTCTAGTGATGCCTCACGCACCTCCCTCACACTCACATCCTGCTCTTCTTCACTCCTAAATGATGTTGTACCTCCTGGCCAGTACATATATATATATATATATACAGTGGACCCCGTTTTTCGTAATTTATTAGTTTCAGAATGTTGTTTAAGTGCCATTACCAAACGAATTTATTCCTATAAGGAATAATGTAAATTAGACTAGCCCTTTTTAGACCCCCAAAATACATTTACACTTACATAATGTCGAGTTTGGAGCAGTACGATCCGGAGGTCCACTGTAAAACAGTGGACCCCGATTACTACTGCTCCAAACTCAACAATTATGTATACTTCCCATTTCCAGGACTCAAGTCCAGTTAAATGAATAACTGGTTTCCTGAACCTTCACTAAATATTACCCTGCTCACACTCCAACAGCTCATTAGTCCCAAAACCAGTCATCTCCATTCACTCTATCTAACACGCTCACACACGCTTGCTGGAGGTCCAAGCCCTCGCCCACAAACCTATACCCCTCCCTCCAACCTTTTCAGGACGACCCCTACCCCTCCTTCCTTCCCCTACAGATTTATACGCTCTCAAGTCATTCTACTTTCATCCATTCTCTAAATGACCAAACCATCTCAACAACCCTCTTCAGCCCTCTGACAATACTTTTAGTAACTCCACCCCTTTTCCTAATTTCCACTTCGAATTTTGCATAATATTTACACCACACATTGCCCTTAGACAGGACATTACTGCCTCCAGCCTCCTCCTCGCTGCAGCATTTGCAACCCATGCTTCACACCCATATAAGAGTGTTGGTACCACTATACTTTCGTACATTCCCTTCTTTGCCTCCATGGATAACGTTTTTGTCTCCACAGATACCTCAATGCACCACTCACCTTTTTTCCTTCATCAATTCTATGGTTAACCTCATCCTTCATAAACCCATCGCTGACACTCAACTCCCAAATATCTGAAAACATTTACTTCTTCCATAATCCCTCTCTCCAATGTGATATCCAATTTTTCTTTATTTAAATCGTTTGATACCCTCATCACCTTACTCTTATCTATGTTCACTTTTAACTTTCTACCTTTACACACACTCCCAAACTCGTCCACTAACCTTTGCAACTTTTCTTTAGAATCTCCCATAAGCACAGTATCATCAGCAAATGTAACTGTGTCAACTCCCATTTTGCATTTAATTCCCATAATTTAATCCCACCCTCTCCCCAACACCCTAGCATTTACTTCTTTACAACCCCATCTATAAATATATTAAACAACCATGGTGACATTACACACCCTGTCTAAGACCTACTTTTACCAGGAAGTAATCTCCTCTCTCCTACACACCCTAACCTGAGCCTCACTATCCTCATAAAAACTCTTTACAGCCTTCAGTGACTTACTACCTATTCCATAACTTGCAACATTTGCCACATTGCTCCCTATCCACTCTATCATATGCCTTTTCTAAATCCATAAATGCATAAAAACTTCTCTACCTTTATCTAAATCTGTTCACATATATGCTTCACTGTAAACACTTGATCTACACATCCCCTACCCACTCTAAAGCCTCCTTGCTCATCTGCAATCCTACTCTCTGTCTTACCTCTAATTCTTTCAATAATAACCCTGCCATACACTTTACCTGGTATACTCAGTAAACTTATTCCCTATAATTTTTACACTCTCTTTATCCCCTTCCTTTATATAAAGGAACTATACATGCTCTCTGCCAATCCCTAGGTACCTTCCCTCTTTCATACATTTATTAAACAAAAATACCAACCACTCCAGCACTATATCCCCCTGCTTTTAACATTTCTGTCATGATTCGTCAATTCCAGCTGCTTTACCCTTTCATTCTACGTAATGCCTCACGCACCTCCCTCACACTCACATCCTGCTCTTCTTCACTCCTAAATGATGTTGTACCTCCCTGGCCAGTACATATATATATATATATATATACAGTGGACCCCCGTTTGTAATTTATTAGTTTCAGAATGTTGTTTAAGTGCCATTACCAAACGAATTTATTCCTATAAGGAATAATGTAAATTAGACTAGTCCTTTTAGACCCCCAAAAATACATTTACACTACATATTGTTGAGTTGGCAGTACAATCCGGAGGTCCACTGTATATACAGTGGACCCCCGATTACGTACTGCTCCAAACTCGAACAATTATGTATACTTCCCATTTCCAGGACTCAAGTCCAGTTAAATGAATAACTGGTTTCCCTGAATCCCTTCACTAAATATTACCCTGCTCACACTCCAACAGCTCATTAGGTCCCAAAAACCAGTCATCTCCATTCACTCCTATCTAACACGCTCACACACGCTTGCTGGAGGTCCAAGCCCCTCGCCCACAAAACCTATACCCCCTCCCTCCAACCTTTTCGAGGACGACCCCTACCCCTCCTTCCTTCCCCTACAGATTTATACGCTCTCCAAGTCATTCTACTTTCATCCTCCCTCTCTAAATGACCAAACCATCTCAACAACCCCTCTTCAGCCCTCTGACTAATACTTTTAGTAACTCCACACCTCCTAATTTCCACTCTCCGAATGAGTGCATAATATTTACACCACACATTACCCTTAGACAGGACATTACTGCCTCAAGCCTCCTCCTTGCTGCAGCATTTACAACCCATGCTTCACACCCATATAAGAGTGTTGGTACCACTATACTTTCGTACATTCCCTTCTTTGCCTCCATGGATAACGTTTTGTCTCCACAGATACCTCAATGCACCACTCACCTTTTTCCTTCATCAATTCTATGGTTAACCTCATCCTTCATAAACCCATCTGCTGACACATCAACTCCCAAATATCTGAAAACATTTACTTCTTCCATAATCCCTCTCTCCAATGTGATATCCAATTTTTCTTTATTTTAATCGTTTGATACCCTCATCACCTTACTCTTATCTATGTTCACTTTTAACTTTCTACCTTTACACACACTCCCAAACTCGTCCACTAACCTTTGCAACTTTTCTTTAGAATCTCCCATAAGCACAGTATCATCAGCAAATGTAACTGTGTCAACTCTCATTTTGCATTTAATTCTCCATAATTTAATCCCACCCTCTCCCCAACACCCTAGCATTTACTTTTTTACAACCCCATCTATAAATATATTAAACAACCATGGTGACATTACACAACCCTGTCTAAGACCTACTTTTACCGGAAGTAATCTCCCTCTCTCCTACACACCCTAACCTGAGCCTCACTATCCTCATAAAAACTCTTTACAGCCTTCAGTAACTTACTACCTATTCCATACACTTGCAACATTTGCCACATTGCTCCCTATCCACTCTATCATATGATTTTCTAAATCCATAAATGCAATAAAACTTTCTACCTTTATCTAAATACTGTTCACATATATGCTTCACTGTAAACACTTGATCTACACATCCCCTACCCACTCTAAAGCCTCCTTGCTCATCTGCAATCCTACTTCTGTCTTACTCTAATTCTTTCAATAATAACCCTGCCATACACTTTACCTGGTATACTCAGTAAACTTATTCCCTATAATTTTTACACTCTCTTTATCCCCTTCTCTTTATATAAAGGAACTATACATGCTCGCTGCCAATCCCTAGGTACCTTCCTCTTTCATACATTTATTAAACAAAAATACCAACCACTCCAGCACTATATCCCCTGCTTTTAACATTTCTGTCATGATTCCGTCAATTCCAGCTGCTTTCCCTTTCATTCTACGTAATGCCTCATGCACCTCCCCCACCTCACATCCTGCTCTTCTTCACTCCTAAACGATGTTGTACCTCCCTGGCCAGTACATGAAATTATCGCCTCCTCTTTTCATCGACATTTAAAAGTTCCTCAAAATATTCCCGCCATCTACCCAATACCTCCAGCTCCCCATCTACTAACTCCCCTACTCTGTTTTTAACTGACAAATCCATTCGTTCCCTAGGCTTTCTTACCTTGTTTATCTCACTCCAAAATTTTTTCTTGTTTTCATCAAAATTTCTTGACAGATCCTCTCCCATTCTTTCATCCGCTCTTCTTTTGCACTCTCTCACCACTCTCTTCACCTTTCTTTTACTCTCCATATACTCTGCTCTTCTACTAACACTTCTGTTTTGTAAAAACCTCTCATAAGCTACCTTTTTCTCTTTTATCACACCCTTTACTTCTTCATTCCACCACTCCTCTTTCCTCCTGCACCCACCCTCCTATAACCACAAACTTCTGCCCCACATTCTAATACTGCATTTTTAAAACTATCCCAACTCTCTTCAACCCCCCCACTACTCCTACTTGCACTAGCCCACCTTTCTGCCAATAGTTGCTTATATCTCACCCTAACTTCCTCCTCCCTTAGTTTATACACTTTTACCTCTCTCTTACTTGCTGTTGCCATTTTCCTTTTGTCCCATCTACCTTTTACTCTAACTGTAGCTACAACCAAATAATGATCTGATATATCCGTTGCCCCTCTATAAACATGTACATCCTGAAGCCTACTCATCAACCTTTTATCCACCAATACATAATCCAACAAACTACTTTTCCTTACGTGCTATATCATACCTTGTATATTTATTTATCCTCTTTTTCATAAAATATGTATTACTTATTACCAAACCTCTTTCTACACATAGCTCATAATGGCTCCCCATTTACATTTACCCTGGCACCCCAAATTTACCTACTACTCCATCCACAACATTTTTACCCACTTTAGCATTAAGATCCCAACCACAATTACTCTCTCACTTGGTTCAAAACTCCCCACACACTCAC
>WNWK01012942.1:7500-57429 GCA_009830355.1 Cherax destructor
TATTCGACGGATCATCTTCTATTCCCTCATCCGGCCAAGCATCAATGAGAAAGGAGAGAAAGAGATGGAAACTATCAGTGTGTCGTCAGCACTGCAGATTGCAGGAAGAGCTGGTCGTTATGGCACACAGTGGGAGCATGTAAGTTGTGTCGGCTCTCAAGTTAACTCCATATGAATAAATAAATTGTAGTAAACACTGATAAATACTAAATAATAACCCAAGAGGGAGCTGGACACGCATAAAGTCAGTACCTGACCAGCCAGGCTGTGGTTCCTACGTTGCTTTACATGCGGCCAGCAGTAACAACCTGGTTGATCAGGTCCTGATCCACTACCAAGCCTGGTCGTGGACCAATCCAAGGGGGCGTTGACCTCCAGAACAACCTCCAGGTATACTTCAGGTATACTACAGGTATACTACAGGTATACTCTAGGTACACTCCAGGTACACTCCAGGTATACTCCAGGTATACATGGAGGCATAAACTCAGATTAATTGATCTGTATATTTCAATACTGTCATATCTGTGTGCCTCTGGCAAGAGAGTGATAGTGTGAATGATGGAGAAAGTGTTTCTTTTTTGGGTCACCCTGCCTCGGTGGGAGATGGCCAGTGTATTTAGAAAATAAAATAAGATTTAGAAAGGACATAGATAAATTCTGATTTTTGGAATTATCAATGCGTGGAACAGTCTGCCGAGTAGGGTAATAGAAGCTAAGACTTTGAGTAATTTTAAAAATAGATTAAATAAATACAGTTGTACCCCAAGTTTCGTACTGCTCCCAACTCGAACAATTATGTAAGTGTATTATTATAAGTGCTTTTGTAAGTGTATTTTTCGGGGTCTGAAACGGACTAATCTTAATTTACATTATGTATTCCTAATGGGAACAAATTCGTTCGGTAACGGCACTCGAACAGCCTTCTGGAACAAATAGAGTACGAAACTCGGGGTACCACTGTAGTATATGAATTCTCCATGGGGACGTGGAACAGAATTCTTCCTCCGTAAGTCATGCGTGTCATAAGAGGCAACTAAAATGCTGGCAACAAGGGGCTAGTAATTCCTTCTCCTGTATTTATTACTAAATTTAAAAAGAGAAACTTTCGTTTTTCTTTTTAGGTCACCCTGCCTTGGTGGGATGCAGCCAGTTTGTTGAAAAAATTAATAGAGTGAACAGGACTGGGTTTGATTATTACCTGAGGTATTGCAGCTGATTCTCGAGTAGCTTTGGGAAAAGGTTGGACAAGTGGGCGGGTGGGAATGGTTGGTTTTGAGAAGAATCTGCCTTGTATGGGCTAGTAGGTGTACTGCAGTGTTAAGCTCCATGGAGCTGAACTCTTCTCCAGGCTGAGGGACTGACCACCTTGTTCCAGACCATGGAGCTGGACTCTTCTCCAGGCTGAGAGATTGACCACCTTGTCCCAGACCATGGAGCTGGACTCTTCTCCAGGCTGAGGGACTAACCACCTTGTTCCAGACCATGGAACTGAACTCTTCTCCAGGCTGAGGGACTGACTACCTTGTTCCAGACCATGGAGCTGAACTCTTCTCCAGGCTGAGGGATTGACCACCTTGTTCCAGACCATGGAGCTGGACTCTTCTCCAGGCTGAGGGACTAACCACCTTGTTCCAGACCATGAAGCTGGACTCTTATCCAGGCTGAGGGACTAACCACCTTGTTCCAGACCATGGAACTGAACTCTTCTCCAGGCTGAGGGATTGACCACCTTGTACCAGACCATGGAACTGGACTCTTCTCCAGGCTGAGGGACTAACCACCTTGTTCCAGACCATGAAGCTGGACTCTTATCCAGGCTGAGGGACTAACCACCTTGTTCCAGACCATGGAACTGAACTCTTCTCCAGGCTGAGGGACTGACTACCTTGTTCCAGACCATGGAGCTGAACTCTTCTCAAGGCTGAGGGACTGACTACCTTGTTCCAGACCATGGAGCTGGACTCTTCTCCAGGCTGAGGGACTGACCACCTTGTTCCAGACCATGGAGCTGGACTCTTCTCCAGGCTGAGGGACTGACCACCTTGTTCCAGACCATGGAGCTGGACTCTTCTCCAGGCTGAGGGACTGATTACATCATCATTTCACTACTACACCTGCTGCCTCAGTATTTGACTGAAGAAGTCTACTGTGTAGGTGAAACGTTTCAACAGTAAAGATACCTAACTGTTGTACGTACATGTCTTAACCTTAATAGTCAATAAACGATAGCATTATATGGCATTTTGTGCTAATTTTTCCATCGTGTCAGTATTTTATATCTTTTATCTCCAGGTTCAGCTTCCTTCCAACAATCCATGAATATTCTACAATAACAATAATTAATACTGTATTTAAAAACTTACAGAGGAAGGATTCTAATCCACTTCCAGGGGAAGTGGATTTCTATACTGTATTAACTAATATTGAACATTCCACAGGGCTATGTAACTACCATGAAGTCTGAAGATCATTCAACATTAAGCCGCCTCTTATCTCACACACCAGACAACATAGAACAGGCCGGTCTCCACCCAACAGCGGACCAGATAGAACTCTTTGCTTTCCATCTACCCAGTTACACTCTATCCAACCTCATTGTAAGTATGGTCCAATTATGTACTTATTTAATACAGATGTTCCTCTCTCTCTGCAATGATTCATCTTATGATATATTTTTGAGTACATTCAGTACTCTACATTTATTGATAGGATAAACTTGTAATTTATTTACCTTTCATTACTGGTATTTAGTTACAGTACTTATTTATTTATCATATATACACAACATTGTGAACTTACAATGAGTTCGTCGGAATGTAACCCCATTGTAAGTCAAGGAACACCCGTATTTTGTTTATGACCTGCCGAGTGTGGGTCACTAGACGTCGTGCAGTCTGCCTCTGTTCTTCAGCTTTTGTCTGTATAGAAGCAAACTGTCAGAATAAAAACTTGTGAGAGAAGCAGGATATTCAAGAGGTATCCCTTCTTCCCTCACAATCCCTTAAAGGGATAATTTCTTACACCTCTCCCTCTGAGGTAATGAGAGTCTTCCCATCACCACTGGATAACCCAGTGGTGATGGTAACCCAGTGATGATGGTAACCCAGTGATGATGGTAACCCAGTGGTGATGGTAACCCAGTGATGATGGTAACCCAGTGATAATGGTAACCCAGTGGTGATGGTAACCCAGTGGTGATGGTAATCCAGTGGTGATGGTAACCCAGTGATGATGGTAATCCAGTGGTGATGGATAACCCAGTGGTGATGGTAACCCAGTGATGATGGTAACCCAGTGGTGATGGTAACCCAGTGGTGATGGTAACCCAGTGGTGATGGTAACCCAATGATGATGGTAACCCAGTGGTGATGGGTAACCCAGTGGTGATGGTAACCCAGTGATAATGGTAACCCAGTGTGATGGTAACCCAGTGATGATGGTAACCCAGTGATAATGGTAACCCAGTGGTGATGGTAACCCAGTGGTGATGGGTAACTCAGTGATAATGGTAACCCAGTGGTGATGGTAACCCAGTGGTGATGGTAACCCAGTGGTGATGGTAACCCAGTGGTGATGGGTAACCCAGTGGTGATGATAACCCAGTGGTGATGATAACCCAGTGGTGATGGTAACCCAGTGGTGATGGGTAACCCAGTGATAATGGTAACCCAGTGGTGATGGTAACCCAGTGATGATGGGTAACCCAGTGGTAATGATAACCCAGTGATAATGGTAACCCAGTGGTAATAGTAACCCAGTGATAATGGTAACCCAGTGGTGATGGTAACCCAGTGGTGATGGTAACCCAGTGATGATGGGTAACCCAGTGGTGATGGTAACCCAGTGGTGATGGTAACCCAGTGGTTATGGGTAACCCAGTGATAATGGTAACCCAGTTGTGATGGTAAACCAGTGACGATGGGTAACCCAGTGGTGATGGGTTAGCCAGTGGTGATGGGTTAGCCAGTGGTGATGGGTAACCTAGTGGTGATTATTGCGACCCCAGATTGAGGGACAATTTATATATTGTATTTCTTCTTTCTTTCAACACGTCGGCCGTTTCCCACCGAGGCAGGGTGGCCCAAAAGGAAAAACGAAAGTTTCTCCTTTTACATTTAGTAATATATACAGGAGAAGGGGTTACTAGCCCCTTGCTCCCGGCATTTTAGTCGCCTCTTACGACACGCATGGATATTGTATTTATGATGTATATTTCTTCTTTCTTATAATTTTGTATTGCTGATATTTTTTATTATACTAGCTAAATCGTTAATATCTTGCTTTATATTATTATTTGACTTGGCTATATTATTAGGTAGGATGTAACATTTTACACTATTAGGCTCCTATGTTCGAGAGTGTTGAGCAGCTGCCTGTGAATTGGCAAACTACCTCGCTAACTAGCGCTTCGCTTGTTATACTGCCGGCTTCTCTGGAGTTGCTGGGCAGCAGTCACATGCGAGTCACGTGATCACACCTGTGGGAGGTGACTGCCCCCCTTCATCGCTCTCTCCTCTGCAGACCCTCGTTGGAGCAACAACTCGCTCTTGTCTCTGCTTGTTTCCTCGTCATTTAGACTCTGTTTGGTACAGTATGTGTTCGGTGGTGAGACGAAACATACTTCTCTGGACTCTGTGTACCTCTGTTCACAGAGAATAGCCTAGACTTAGTGATTTTCGACGTTTTACTTGGAAGTGTCACATTGACACTCTGAAATAACTCAGGTCTCTAGCTATAGCTTCTGACCTAATTCGTTGAGGCATCTGTGCACCGTCGCAGTCGGGGATTTTGGTTATGCTGAACTTAGTTTCAGTATTAAGGGAGTTTTGTGACTATTATGGAGGATCTGCTGATGGTCCCCAGTTAGGGTCGTTATTTTATTTCCTTGTTCCTGACGCTGTGTTGCTGTTGCTTACTATATTGCTGTTAGGCGGATTGGTCGTATTTCTGTTCAATCAAACTGTTCTGATTAACAGTTTGTTGGAGAAGTTAGTCTTATGAGAGGATGTTTAGTTGGTCACTGTTCGAGTCGAGTCTTAACGAGTTACCTGGAGTACACACATACACATATTTGTATATACGTACAGTGGACCCTTGCTATTCGAACACTCCAAAACTCACCCTCATTCCAGAATGCTGTTCAAGTGCTGTTACCAAATGAATTTATTCCCATAAGGAATGATGTAATTAGATTAGTCCATTTCAGACCCCCAAAAATACACTTATAAAAGCACTTACAATAATAAACTTACATAAAAGAGTGAGTTTTGGAGTGTTCGAATAGCAAGAGTCCACTGTATCTGAATATTATTGTAAATTGCTGACATTGTACCAGATGGTACATAAGAGTCATTAAGATACAGTGGACCCCCGGTGTTCGTCCTGCTCGAAACTCGCCCTTTTATGTAAGTGTATTTTTTTAAATGCTTTTGTAAGTGTATTTTTGGGGGTCTAAAAGGACTAGTCTACTTTACATTATTTCTTATGGGAATAAATTTGTTTGGTAATGGCACTTGAACAGCATTCTGGAACGAAAAAATAACGAAAACTGGGGGTCCATTGTATGTGCCTTCAGCACAATAATATTGTTTATGAGAGAAGTGTAGGAGCTAACCTCCTAATTAACATACTAATCAATATCCTGTTTATATTTAATTTGATTTACTTTGATACCCTAGACGTTTCATCTTTGTTAATAAACTTGTTAAATTTAATTCTTTGGTTAGTACCCTCTCAGTTGAAATCCTATGATACTACTATTGAATATGTCAGATAACTGGAACAGGATACTGACTACTTGTTGCAGAAACCCAGTAACAGGCTGGATGCTAGAGGGGTAGTCCTTTCTAGTGTTCACTGGAGATGTCTATTTCTAATAGATATCGCGTCTTTTGTAACAGTGATGGGTTAGCCAGTGGTGAAAGACGCTCCTAAATCAAATACAAAACAGTCATGATTCGTTACTTTTTCTTATCTTACTCTTGTTCTGTATCCACAACACTTTCTTCACTCTATTATCACAGTACTTTGACTGTGGAAAGCACTGTGACTTAACAGCAGAATTTGAATCGATTCACAAATAAATAACATGCGTGTACGAGATGAAACTTCTGACACTTTGGTCTGATTTGGACTGAAACATCATCGTAAGTTTCGTTGTCCTGTGTGCGGGATATTTGTGTATTGTTGCAGTCGTGATATTGTGCCTTATTATTCTTTATAATTCTATATTATTGAATGTTTGCAAGCTTCCTTTATTAAAAGCTAAATTCCAACAGGACGTGTTTGTGAGTTTGTGTACCCTGGACTCCTCACTCTACTTCATGTGTCTGATGGACGACTTCAAGTTCCAAGCAGACTTGATACAACACATCCCCCTGGCGCTGCGCTCTCGTTACGTCTTCTGCTGCGCTCCAATCAACAAGAAGATGCCCTTTGTTTGTGCTATGTTCCTCAAGGTAATTGATTTTGTGATGTATCCTTAAAGGTCTTTTTCTTTCAACAAACTGGCCATATCCCACCAAGCTAGGGTGGCCCAAAAGAAAAAACATAAGTTTATCCTTAAAGGTAACATCGCATATTAGACAAAGAAAAGGTCACTTCTGGAGTGTTTATATACTGGTATAAATCTTTAGATTTTTGTGCTTTTTATATACAAGATGACCATGTTTGTATGGCTCTTAGCTTCCCAACCACAGTGATAAGTGAAAATTACCAGCGAGTGGAAAAGAGCGCTTTTTTCTATATGGAATGCATCTAAAATACCTGATAACATGTTTAGTTTGTTGGACTACGTATTGGTAGATAAAAGACTGTTGAGTAGACTTCAGGATGTACATGTTTATAGAGGGGCCACAGATATATCAGATCAATTTTTAGTTGTAGCTACAGTGAGAGTAAAAGGTAGATGGGATACAAGGAAATTTGAAGCAACAAGTAAGAGAGAGGTGAAGGTTTATAAACTAAAAGAGGAGGCAGTTAGAGTAAGATATAAACAACTATGGGAGGATAGATGGACTTGTGAGAGTATAGGCAATGGGGTTGAAGATGTATGGGGTAGTTTTAAGAATGTAGTGTTAGAGTGTTCAGCAGAAGTTTGTGGTTACAGGAAAGTGGGTGTAGGAGGGAAGAAGAGCGATTAGTGGAATGATGATGTAAAGAGAGTAGTAAGGGAGAAAAAGTTAGCATATGAGAGGTTTTTATAAAGTAGAAGTGATGCAAGGAGGGAGGAGTATATGGAGAGAAAAAGAGAGGTTAAGAGAGTGGTGAAGCAATGTAAAAAGAGAGCAAATGAGAGAGTGGGTGAGATGTTATCAACGAATTTTGTTGAAAATGAGAAAATGTTTTGGAGTGAGATTAATAAGTTGAGGAAGCCTAGGGAACGAATGGATTCGACAGTTAAAAATAGGAGTGGAGAGTTAGAGGTATCGGGAAGATGGAGGGAATATTTTGAGGAATTGTTAAATGTTGATGAAGATAGGGAAGCTGTGATTTCGTGTATAGGGCAAGGAGGAATAACATCTTTTAGGAGTGAGGAAGAGCCAGTTGTAAGTGTGGGGGTAGTTCGTGGAGCAGTGGGTAAAATGAAAGGGGGTAAGGTAGCTGGGATTGATGGGATAAAGATAGAAATGTTAAAAGCAGGTGGAGATATAGTTTTGGAGTGGTTGGTGCTATTATTTAATAAATGTATGGAAGAGGGTAAGGTACCTAGGGATTGGCAGAGAGCATGCATAGTGCCTTTGTATAAAGGCAAAGGGGACAAAAGAGAGTGCAAAAATTATAGGGGAATAAGTCTGTTGAGTATACCTGGTGAAGTGTATGGTAGAGTTGTTATTGAAAGAATTAAGAGCAAGATGGAGAGTAGGATAGCAGATGAATGGATTTGGAAAAGGCGTATGACAGGGTGGATAGGGGGCAATGTGGCAGATGTTGCAGGTGTATGGAATAGGAGGTAGGTTACTGAAAGCAGTAAAGAGTTTATACGAGGATAGTGATGCTCAGGTTAGAGTATGTAGGAGAGAGGGAGATTATTTCCCAGTAAAAGTAGGCCTTAGACAAGGATGTGTGATGTCACCATGGCTGTTCAATATATTTATAGATGGTGTTGTAAGAGAAGTGAATGCGCAGGTGTTGGTAAGAGGTGTGGGGTTAAAAGATAAAGAATCTAACACAAAGTGGGAGTTGTCACAGCTGCTTTTTGCTGATGACACTGTGCTTTTGGGAGATTCTGAAGAGAAGTTGCAGAGGTTGGTGGATGAGTTTGGTAGGGTATGTAAAAGAAGGAAATTGAAAGTAAATAGTATAGGAAAGAGTAAGGTGATGAGGATAACAAAAAGATTAGGTGATGAAAGATTGGATATCAGATTGGAGGGAGAGAGTATGGAGGAGGTGAATGTATTCAGATATTTAGGAGTGGATGTGTCAGCAGATGGGTCTATGAAGGATGAGGTGAATCATAGAATTGATGAGGGTAAAAGGGTAAGTTCTCCATGAGTAAGCCATGAGTGTCGTAAGAGTCAACTAAAATGCCGGGAGCAAGGGGCTAGTAACCCCTTCTCCTGTATACATTACTAAAGTTAAAAAAAGAAACTTTTGTTTTTCTCTTTGGGCCACCCCGCCTTGGTGGGAAGCGGCCGATTTGTTGAAAGAAGAAGAAAAGGGTAAGTGGTGCACTTAGGAGTCTGTGGAGACAAAGAACTGTCCATGGAAGCAAAGAGGGGAATGTATGAAAGTATAGTTATACCAACACTCTTATATGGGTGTGAAGCATGGGTGGTGAATGTTGCAACAAGGAGAAGGCTGGAGGCAATGGAGATATCATGTCTGAGATCAATGTGTGGTGTGAATATAATGCAGCGAATTCGTAGTGTGGAAATTAGGAGGAGGTGCGGGATTACCAAGACTATTATCCAGAGGGCTGAGGAGGGGTTGTTGAGGTGGTTTGGACATGTAGAGAGGATGGAACAAAGTAGAATGACTTCGAGAGTGTATAAATCTGTAGTGGAGGGAAGGCGGGGTAGGGGTCGGCCTAGGAAAGGTTGGAGAGAGGGGGTAAAGGAGGATTTGTGTGCGAGGGGCTTGGACTTCCAGCAAGCATGCATGAGCGTATTTGATAGGAGTGAATGGAGACAAATGGTTTTTAATACTTGACGTGCTGTTGGAGTGGAAGCAAAGTAACATTTATGAAGGGATTCAAGGAAACCGGCAGGCCGGACTTGATTCCTGGAGATGGGAAGTACAGTGCCTGCACTCTGAAGGAGGGGTGTTAATGTTGCAGTTTTATAACTGTAGTGTAAGCACGCCTCTGGCAAGACAGTGATGGAGTGAATGATGATGAAAGTTTTTCTTTTTCGGGCCACCTTGCCTTGGTGGGAAACGGCCGATGTGTTAATAAAATAAAATAAAATGTTTAGACTATCATATACAGTGGACCCTCGGTTTTCGTTCTCCTCCAAACTCGAACAATTATGTAAGTGTATTTTCGTAAGTGCTTTTGTAAGTGTATTTTTGGAGGTCTGAAATGACTAATCTAATTTACATTTGTCCTTATGGAAACAAATTCGTTCAGTAACGGCACTCAAACAGCATTCTGGAAAGAATTTTCAATGAAAACCGAGGGTCCACTGTACTATGTGCTCAATACAGCTAGGCATGAAAATCAGACACAAAGTAAAATAAATACACACTACATACAATACTTACCTTAAAATAAGGCAATGGTCGCCCTTCCCTTATGCAACTGCTGTGCAAAAAAGCAGTAAAAGCGTTGAACATAATTAACAATGGCTCATTTAAAAGTTGTGGAAAATGTGGAACACTGAAAAGCGGGTTCTGCAGTCAGTGCTGTATGACTCTTGTGGGTTTAACACTTATTATTGATTATAGTAATAATATTATATGAACTTGTATTATGAAATTAACTTTAATAGATGACCAGGGATGTTGTCTTTGATCATCCAAGTGAGTCTTCTAAATATTATTCACTAAGTCTGCGACTTACTGTATTCTGTATAATAATGATATTATACACAATACAGAAGATTCTCAACGACTTTGTTAGTAATAAAAAGGCACAATACTGTGACTGGAACAATACACAAATAACCCGCTCATAGGAGAGAGAAGCTTACCACGACGTTTCGGTCCGACTTGGACCAAGTCGGACCGAAACATCGTGGTAAGCTCCTCTCTTCTATGTGTGCGTTATTTGTGTAGTGTTTGTAAGTCAAGGACTTGCTGTATTATTATTAATTACTAAACATTTTTCCCTGCACAGTATGCTCGACAGTTCTCCCAGAACGAGCCGGCAACGTTAGATTGGTTGTGTCATCAGGTCAAGTGGCCGTTCTCCACCCCCAGTACTCTACTGGACCTGGTCCATCTAGAAGAAGTCTATGATGTCTTTGATCTTTATCTCTGGTTAAGGTGAGGGATATTTTTAGTCTTCAACTGTAGTATCAGTGCCCCTCTGGCAAGACAGTGATGGAGTGAGTGATGAGGAAGCTGGTTTTTTTTTTTATTATAGTATCAGTGCCTCTCTGACAAGACAATGATGGAGTGAGTGATGAGGAAAGTGTTTTTTTCTTTTTTGGGTCACCTGCCTCGGTGGGAATTGGCCGATGTGTTAAGAAAAAAAAAAGTGTTCCTCATTAATATGGTGCTTTGTTAATATGGCGCTTTACAATTATATTCCTGCTTACAGATGTACAACTCAAACAAACTATGATCAATTTCTCTAGTAGTATTAAGTAGTCTGTAAGCCATTAAGTTTAGTCTGCTGACAGTGGCTCTTTGCACTGCAACTCATTATTGTAATTATATAATCTCAATGCAAACTTGCAAGGAAATAAAATTTGAATTTTCGGTGCTTGTCTTGCTATTAAGCTGTCAGCAATTTACAATTATTTTTTATTTATTTTTTAACTTTTGCATCATTTTTTTAGGCCTAGTGCTATTGCACTAGGCCTAAACATACTTTTATGTTTTTAAATGCACTAGCAAGTAAAAAAAAGGCTATGATTTGCTTTAAGGTGATAGTTACTTTATGGCAGTGGTCTGGAACCTAACCTGCCATATTAACCAGGTATTACTGTACAGTAGATGGTGTTTGTATTAGAAATCTGAGATAGTGTATCTTCTAATGTACCGGAGATGATCATTCTGTAACACTCAGGCTCATGTTAAATATACAGTGGTACCCCAGTTTACGATATTTTTTTGTTCCAGAATGCTGTTCAAGTGCCATTACCAAACGAATTTATCCCCATAAGGAATAATGTAAAATAGACTAGTCCTTTTAGACCCCCAAAATACACTTACAAAAGCATTTAAAAAAATAAACTTACATAAAAGGGCGAGTTTGGAGACCATCGTAAACCGGGGTACCACTGTAATTGTGTGAATTGAGGGAGTATGGAGGTGAATGTATTCAAATATTTGGGAGTGGACGTGTCAGCAGATGGGTCTATGAAGGATGAGGTGAATCATAGAATTGATGAGGGTAAAAAGGTGAGTGGAGCACTGAGGAGTCTGTGGAGACAAAGAACTTTATCCATGGAAGCAAAGAGGAAAATGTATGAAAGTATAGTTATACCAACACTCTTATATGGGTGTGAAGCATGGGTGGTGAATGTTGCAACAAGGAGAAGGCTGGAGGCAGTGGAGGAGGAGGCTGGAGGCAGTGGAGGAAAAAGCTGGAGGCAGTGGATATGTTGTGTCTGAGGGGAATGTGTGGTTTGAATATTATGCAGAGAATTCATATCTTGGAGATTAGAAGGAGGTGCAGGGTTACTAAAAGTATTATCCAGAGGGCTGAGGAGGGGTTGTTGAGGTGATTCAGACATTTAAAGAGAGTGGAACAAAAGAGGATGACTTAGAGAGTGTATAAATCTGTAGTGGAGGAAAGGCGGGTAGGGGTCAGCCTAGGAAAGGATGGAGGGAGGGGGTAAAGCAGGTTTTATGTGCAAGGGGCTTGGACATACACCAGGCATGTGTGAGCATGTTAGATAGGAGTGAATGGAGACAAATGGTTTTTGGGACCTGACAAACTGTTAGAGTGTGAGTAATGTTATGTGAAGGGATTCAGGGAAACCAGTTAGCTGGACTTGAGTCCTGGAGGTAGGCAGTACAATGCCTACACTTTAAAGGAGGGGTTTGGGATATTTGCTGTTTTGAATGACATTTGAACTGTTATATTTGCACACCTCTGGCAAGACAGTAATAGTGTGAATGATGATGGAAGTGTTTCTTTTTTGGGTCACCTGCCTCAGTGGGAGATGGCCAGTGTGTTAAAAAATTATGGAAATATAAAATGATTTGCTCTTATTGACTTGTGTTTCAGTTACCGCTTTGTCGACATGTTTCCAGAAGCAGAATTAGTGAGAGACCTGCAGACGGAACTGGACGGCATTATTGACGACGGTGTGACGCAGATTGTTCGACTCATCCGTAACTCTGACACCCAGAGCTCCAACGCTGCCGCTGACACTGAAGACACATTCATCATGGATCAACGCAAGAAACACACACTCAGAGGTATACACACTCAGAGGTATACACACTCACAGCTGCACACACTCAGAGGTACACACATTTACAGGTACACACAGGTACGCCCCGGTGGCTAAAGCTCTCGCTTCACGCACGGAGGGCCCGGGTTCAATTCCCGGCGGGCGGAAACATTTCCAAGTGTTTCCTAACACACACACACATACAACAGGCCTAGTGTCTAATCGACATGTGCCTAGGACAAAATGGTAACTAACACCCACTTCAGCTCAAGGCTAAGGGACTAATTACATCAAACTCCTCCTCATCTTCCACTGTTCTTCTCTGTATTGGACTGAAGAAGCCACTGGCCTGCAAACATTTCTCTATGAAGATTCCCAGGCGTTGCAAGTGTCTTGAATCTTCAATTTACGACTTGAATCATTATTCAGCTTTGCAGTGAGCATATTAAACCCTCTTATAGAAGAGGGTCTGACAAGCTCACTTTATTTATTTTTTGATAAAATTATCTGAAGTTTTAATTCATTACTATTTAACTTGAGTCATGGAAGTGGGAAGTACAGTGCCTGTACTCTGAAGGAGGGAAGTACAGTGCCTGTACTCTGAAGGAGGGAAGTACAGTGCCTGTACTCTGAAGGAGGGAAGTACAGTGCCTGTACTCTGAAGGAGGGAAGTACAGTGCCTGTACTCTGAAGGAGGGAAGTACAGTGCCTGTACTCTGAAGAGGAGGGGAGGAAGTACAGTGCCTGTACTCTGAAGGAGGAAGTACAGTGCCTGTACTCTGAAGGAGGGAAGTACAGTGCCTGTACTCTGAAGGAGGGAAGTACAGTGCCTGTACTCTGAAGGAGGGGAAATACAGTGCCTGTACTCTGAAGGAGGGAAGTACAGTGCCTGTACTCTGAAGGAGGGAAGTACAGTGCCTGTACTCTGAAGGAGGGAAGTACAGTGCCTGTACTAAGAAGAGGTCGGGAATACATTGCAGTTTTGAACTGTAATGTTGCACCACTCTGGCAAGACAGTGATGGGGTGAATGATGATAAAAATGTTTCTTCTTTTTTGGGTCACCTGGCTTGGTTGGAAACAACTAATGTGTTCAAAAAATCAATTTACCGGCATGATCGTTGCAGATCGCAAACTTACATTGGAGGACTCGGAGCACCTACGTCAAGCCACAGCCAGACAAAAGAGGAAAACTTCCAATAAGATGAGCAAGAGAATGTTGGGTAATGGTAGTCTTGCAGACCGACTCTTGGCACAAGGTCTTCTCTCTCCTAAAATGTTGGCAGAACTACAACGAGAATGGAAACAACAGGTAGGTGTTCCTACAGCAAGGTTACGTGTGAAGGGATTCAGGGAAACTGGTTAGCTGGACTTGAGTCCTGGAGGTGGGAAGTACAATGCCTGCAGTTTGAAGGAGGGGTCTCGGATATTTGCTGTTTGGAGGGACATCTAAACTGTCATATCTGTGCGCCTCTGGCAAGACAGTGATAGTACAAATGGTGGTGAAAGTGTTTCTTTTTTAGGGTTGCCCTTCCTCAGGAAGACAGCCAGTGTGTGTTTAAAAAAAAAAGAAAGGAGGAACACTGCAGCAGCCCATACTAGGCAGGTTCTTCTCAAACTCAAACCAGTTAAAAATAGAAGAGGAGAGTTATTAGATGGGAAGATGGATGGAATATTTTGAGGAACTGTTAAAAGTTGATGAAGATGGAAGCTGTGATATCATGCATTAACCAGTGTCTTTCAATATATTAAATATTTTCTGGATATGATATTCAGTATGTTACAAATGCACTTGTTAAGCAATTATAGATTTATTAGCTACACCCAGTGGGCTTCCAGCAGCAACAGCCTGGTTGACCAGGCAAGCGCCAGACAAACCTGGCCCATGACTGGGCTCCCATAGTAGTGAAACTCTCGAAACTTCAAAGATGTATCAAAGGTACCCATTTAACCCTTTGGGGGTCCAAGGGGTCTCTGAAACTCGTTCTCAGGGTCCACGAAGTTAAAAAAAAAATTATTTTTTCTTATGTAATGATAGAGAATCTTTTTCCGATCATAACGCCACAAACATTATGAAATTTGATCGAAAACTAACGGAATTATGCTTTCGCGAAGTTAGCGGTAGCCATGACACTTACGCATGGGCGATTTCGCCCACTTTGAGCCCTATTTTCGGTACATTCCAATGTTTCAGTCTACTAAAATTATAGCTATTTCGCTAGAACTCCGTTTCTTCTATCGATTGAGTACAAGAAACCGCCTATTTACAAATTTCAACTACCCAAAATAGTGGTCAGAAAATGGCAATTTGGCCAATTTCACACAAATTTCAAACGATGCCAGTTTCAAAATAGGGTCCATAATAAACAAGGCAGACATTCCAGGCACTAAAATAACATCTTCTCTGTTCATTAGTCATGTCTCCAGGCCCCTCTTACATTACTTTTGCTTTCCATTTTGAATTTTTATTCTCACAAAAAAATAGAAGATTTACTGTTATGTATACAACTGCATCACTGTAAAAATGGTATAAATAATATCAGAGCACTTGTGCATGAATATTAGACTCGCCAGTTGATGTGTATTGGACACATGGTGTGATTTGTTTACTCTTGAACATCGTCAAAAATCGAACATTTTTGCTACTTTGAGCTCAATTTCAAGGTAATTGTTATTGTCAAACCAATCAAAATCATCTCCATTTCTGTAATATATCTTCCATTCTATCAAATGAGACCAAGAAAATGAGAATACAACAATAAATACCATACGAAAATAGACTGCAAAGTCGCTGTTTTAAAGCAAAAACACGGTCAGTTTTTTTTCCTCATTATGCACTGTGTGGTGCAGGAATTTTTATACTGCGCACACTGACCGCACAGACCCATTCTATCACATCTACACTGCTAACAGCCTGTTTCTGCTGATTTAGGCGCTAGAATCGTCAGACGTATAGTGCGTCAATAACCACAGTGCGAACTACCTTGTACGACGTTAATCTGAAGTTAAGCTTTTTTACAATACACCATTTAATTCCATTCACCACTTGTTTTTGAGACCTCTTAGCACTTAGTAAAATATATTGAAATGATATTTAGATAGATAGATAACTTAGATGTTAGTAATGAGCCCATTAATGAACTTTACTTGTTGGTATCTGGAGTATATTGGTGTACCTGAGTATAACGGTCAAGTTGTTCCAAGGGTCGTCCAATTCGGCTGTGAATTGATCAGGACTAGACAACCAGTTTTATTTTTGTTAACTAATAGGACAATACCTGAAACTCAAATGGATGTTTCACATTCTTTGATGATAAAAATATGTATTGAAACAAAGACTGGACACTCAAGGGATCTTAAGACTAATCCAGTTTCTGAAGACAACAGGGTCTTGAACAACAATAAAGGCTAAACATGTTCTTTTTTGACACAGTTTACCTGCAACGCACACAAAATGAGAGTACATGATCTTTTGTGCAACCAGATCTTGAAATAAATGTCTGCTAGCACTGCCAGTGACCTAGCATTATTAACCTTCTATTAGTTCTACCCTGTCCCACTCATCAACTTTCTCAACTGGTATGCTGGTGTGCAGGCATTGGTTCTGGATCGAGCTTCACTAATGGAGGATTAGTTGGGAAAGGTTGCATGAGGAAAATTTCTATTGATCTGAATGACAATAGATGTTTGCACCCAGGGACCAACAGTACATATATGACAGAAATTTTATAGAAATATTAATTTACTGAAATTAAGCTCACCAACAAAGGCCACAGTTTTGTCACTGATACAACTTTCACTCTTAACCTCTGGTGAAAATCAATCCAGCGCCTCCTCACTTAACAACAGTTGTGTTTCTAAGACCACGTCGGTAAACAAATTCGTGGCTTAAGTGAGGATCATACCATAATGGTAGTGGGTTTGTGTTAACCATCTTTGATATTGTTTTAATGTCACCTTTGCACCATTTATAACATTTCTGGAATATTTTTGAATGTTTATACAGTAGTGTACTGTATATTGTAATAAACAGAATAGAGGAAATCAGCTCTAATATACATTATTTAGGTATGCATACTGGTCAGAGAGCCTGTCGTAAGTCTGAGTCGTCAGTTAACGAGTACGTCGCTAAGTGAGATGCTGTATTTAGATCTATTTTTATTTCAGCGCAACGAAGACAATGATGACACTCAACCCACTAAACCAAGCAGAAATAAACCAAACAGGCGACCAAAATAACATCAGTGTTGTTGATGTGCAAGACGTGTGCTAAACCTGTATGGCAGTGTGAGATGTGTATTGGGATTGTTCTGTATGACCCTTGTGGGTTTAGAACCTAGTTATGATTGTCACTTGAGAAGTTGTAAGGCATCAGTGATCGATTTATCAAAATTATGTGAAAGCACTAAACCTCTACGGTCATATGGTGCCTGAAAAATTAAAATAATCAAAGTTGCTCTTAGAAATAATAAGTCAGCTCCTATTCCTCAGATCAAGAGCCCTTCACAATAAGAACTCCACTGTTAAAGGGTGAAAAATAGCCAAATAGTATTCCGTTTTTGCCATAGGTTTAGCGCTTGGTTTTGATTATAATGATTTTGCCGTTTTAAAATTATAATCAAGCGCTAAACCCACAAGGGTTGTACAGCGCTGATTTAAGATTAAGAACTTCTCACTCGCAGTAAAATATTTTTTACTTGTGTATATAAACTAGATATTTAATAATTAAATATTATAACTGATAAGTTTGTGTATATTTGTATCCTTTTAAACCAATTATTGACTGCTGCAGAAGTGGTAGTTTACCACGCTGGTAGTCTACCACACTGGTAGTTTACCTCTCTGGTAGTCTACCACACTGGTAGTTTACCTCTCTGGTAGTCTACCTCGCTGGTAGTCTACCACACTGGTAGTCTACCTCACTGGTAGTCTACCACGCTGGTAGTCTACCTCACTGGTAGTTTACCTTACAGGTAGTTTACGCTGATCTAAGCAGCATGATCAATGCTCATCATTGTACATCTCCAAATATTGTAGCAACTTGGTGTGACCCAGGGAGAAAATAGCTACAATTCCTTGGATCAAGAGCCTTTCAGCAGCATCAAAGAACCACCCTTCCATGATTATTATTATAATAGAAGCGCTAAACCACAGGGGTTATACCGCGCTGCGAGGTTCCATGATGCTATATTATTAGTGCACAAGGACCAGGAAGAAATCACATTCGATTCAAGGGAAGAATAGCTCCACTTCCTTGAATCAAGATCCCTTAAGTACCTCCCTGGAGGGAATTATCACAGGGATCATTAAACCCTTAGGGATTATGCAGCATCTGTGGGGGGGGGGGGAGGCATTCAGAATTAATTCAGGAAACTGAAGCACAAATCAAATTTACTAGATCAAGATTATAATCAAAGTGCTAAGCCCAGTAGGGTCATACAGTGCTCCTATTCCTAGATCAAGAGCCCCTCACCATCATCAAGGAACCTCCCTTGAGGGAAGGATGATGAAAAAATCACAATTTTGTCATCAGTGTTGCAGTTACATGACAACAAGAAGCACCACAAGTCTTTCTTCTGTTTTGGTTGACCCGACCTCAGTGGAGACGGCCGGTGTGTTTAAAAAAAAAATAAACTGGGTTCTATAAGGAAAAGGAAAAAAAAATTTGGAGATTTTATCAAGTTTTAAATACATATTAAATGCAGCATCATTTGAAATGAACTGTGTAAGATAAAACAAATACAACTGTCATCTAACATCAACAATTAACAAATTATAACTTCATGTAAAAATAAAATTAATTTATATCCCTATATTTCCTACTTGGCCCCTTTTTTTTTTACACATCTACAAACAAAAACTTGTACACACACTTGTGCATCAATACATCTGAGGAACAAGTTGGGTAAAAATATCAGACAACCAACATGTAATCAATTATATTTTGGGCCTTAATTCCTCTTTTAATACATATATAAACATTTTTAAATTAACATCATGAACTATACTGCACAGCAGTAAACATTACTATTCCCCATATTTTTACCCTTCATTCAATTTTTTCATAATTATCTATTATCAACCCTAAATAGAGTAGAGAGCCACTTGCAATGTTGCAGAACCCTTGTTCAAAATTTGCAAGGTAATGTTATTTGTGAACAAAGATACTAGTATGCAGAACAAGTCTTCATGCAGACTATACTCTGCTCTAAGTAGAGCTTTTCAAGAATGTAATCGTATCACGATTGCAAACAAACCACTGAACAAGCGGGGATTGAAACCATGGCAAGCAAGTCCTCAAATTCCAGGCCAGTGCGTTAACAACTGGGCCACCCAGCTACAATAAGTCATCCATGGACTCCCCTGCCATGAGTTCAATCCCCACCCATTCCGTGGCTTAATGTAACAGTATTGAAATTATTAATACTATCAAAATTAAGCACAAATGGTATTTAAAGAAACTCTCAGTGCATACACATATGTTTGTCCACATACACATGTCTGCCATACACCTTCAGCCAACATTTCTGGCTGTGAAAGCAGAAAGCAAATATTTGGCTTCGTTAAATCAGCATGCGAATCATTACAAATGGTGAGCTGTGCTAATAGTTGTATGCAAGATTAACTAAGTTAATTTGGGGTAAGATTCAAAATGTAACAGCCGTCATATACACTTGTTTTTCTTAAGACGAAAGTATTATTTTTTCACTGTATGGCAGTTGAACCAACATGTTAAATTACTAGTTTTATTTTTTAGAGTACAGTACTATTATTATAATCAAAAAGAAGCGCTAAACCACGGGTCAGAGTACAGTACTAACTGGTTTTACTTTTCAACCTAGAGTACAGTACTAACTGGTTTTAACTTTCAACCTAGAGTACAGTACTAACTGGTTTTAACTTTCAACCTAGAGTACAGTACTAACTGGTTTTAACTTTCAACCTAGAGTACAGTACTAACTGGTTTTAATTTTCAACCTAGAGTACAGTACTAACTGGTTTTAACTTTCAACCTAGAGTACAGTACTGACTGGTTTTAATTTCAACCTAGAGTACAGTACTGACTGGTTTAACTTTCAACCTAGAGTACAGTACTAACTGGTTTTAACTTTCAACCTAGAGTACAGTACTGACTGGTTTAACTTTCAACCTAGAGTACAGTACTAACTGGTTTAATTTTGAAAGTATAGTACAGTTCTGACAAGACTCAAATATACATTAGAAATTTCTGTGGGTTGTAATTTACATATTGGTAACAGCCTGTTCAAAATATTACAAACATATTAATAGCATTATTAATTAAGATTTAGAAATATTAACTAACAACACTGAATTTTCTGGACAAACGATGCATATTTTGACATCAAGTCATTACAACAGTGGGTCTAAAAATTTAAAAAAAATTGTGCCGACACAATATTTTGACACTGCCATATACTGCATTTATTTTAGCTGGTGTTGCTTTTATCAGGAAGGCAGAAACACATGGGAAATTTGCTAGGCACTTTTTTTCGGCAATTGACAACCTGCTGATACATAAAGAACAAAAAGGCACAATGCCGTGACTGGAACAATACATAAATAACCTGCACGTAGGAGCGTACGAGGACGTCTTGACCTGACTCGGACTATTTACATGTCACACTAACTTGTAAATGGTCTAAGTTGGACTGAAACGTTGTTTCTTCTATGCGCGGGTTATTTGTGTACTGTTGTTACATAATGTAATTTGCAAGGCAATGCCAAATATACTTCAAGATCTGCAGTAAACTTTTAAGTACAAATTTGCAAAATTGCTTAAAATTGAAGCATGAATGACATTCATTTATTATCTTCAAATTACTATGTCAAGTCTACTTTCTTTAGGCAACATACAAATTATTAGCTAAACCTACCTTGAAATTAATATCACAATCAACTTTGAATTAGTTATCTGAGTTTCTAACTCATTATATAGGCTTCTCAACTACATGTATGAAGAATCCAGGATTTTTCACCTCCCCAATAGGCCTGAAATCCCCATACACACAATGCTTAGCCTTCTCACCGAAGGCATCCTGAAGAAGCTCTCTGAACCTCGAGACTCGATGAGGAAAGTACGAGAGGCGGAAATTGCTGTAACGAGAGGAAAAAAATGTCAAAATGGTTTTCCTTAAAATTTAGTGCATTTACAAGAACAAAATGTTATACTGAACAAATGTTTGTTCTTGAAAATAGAGAGTTTAAACATGTTTAACTACTTACCATTAAACAAAATTTTTAGTCAAATTTTTTTGTATGCTACAAAAAAAATTGTGATAATTTGAACACTGCAGGCCAGTATTATTATTACAGTGGTACCTCAGGTTACGAACCTCTCCCAACTCGAACAATTACGTAAGTGTATTTTTGTAAGTGCTTTTGTAAGTGTATTTTTGGGGGTCTGAAACGGATTAATCTAATTTACATTATTCCTTATGGGAACAAATTCGTTCGGTAACGGCACTCGAACAGCCTTCTGGAACAAATTAAGCTCATAACCCGAGGTACCACTGTAGGTAGTAGTAGGTTGGTAGACAGCAACCACCCAGGTAAGTACTACCGTCCTGCCAAGTGAGTGTGAAATGAAAGCCTGTATTTGTTTTACATGATGGTAGGACTGCTGTTGTCTTTTTTCTGTCTCATGAACATACAAGATTTCAGGTATGTCTTGCTATTTCTACTTACACTTAGGTCACGCTACACATACACGTTTATGTATACACACTCATCTGAGTTTTCTTTGATTTTATCTTAATAGTTCTTGTTCTTATTGCTTTTCCTTTCATATCCATGGGGAAGTGGAATAAGAATCTTTCCTCCGTAAGCCATGCGTGTTGTAAAAGTCAACTAAAATGCCAGGAACAATGAGCTAGTAACCCCTTTTCCCATATAGATTTACTAAAAAGAAGTGGGTTATAGTAAGTGTTTATGCACCTGGAGAAGAGAGAAGTGTAGAGAGAGAGAGAGAGATTTTGGGAAACGTTGAGTGCAAGGGGAGTTTTGAACCAAGTGAGAGAGTACTTGTGGTTGGGGATCTAAATGCTAAAGTGGGTAAAAATGTTGTGGAGGGAGTAGTAGGTAAATTTGGGGTGCCAGAGGTAAATGTAAATGAGGAACCGTTAATTGAGCTATGTGTAGAAAGAGGTTTGGTAATAAGTAATACATATTTTATGAAAAAGAGGATAAATAAGTATACAAGGTATGATATAGCACGTAATGAAAGTAGTTTGTTAGATTATGTATTGGTGGATAAAAATTTGATGGGTAGGCTTCAGGATGTACATGTTTATAGAGGGGCAACGGATATATCAGATCACTATTTAGTTGTAGCTACAGTTAGAGTAAAAGGTAGATGGGACAAAAAGAAAATGGCAACAGCAAGTAAGAGAGAGGTAAAAGTGTATAAACTAAGGGAGGAGGAAGTTAGGGTGAGATATAAGCAATTATTGGCAGAAAGATGGGCTAGTGCAAGTATGAGTAGTGGGGGGATTCAAGAGAGTTGGGATAGTTTTAAAAATGCAAATTAGAATGTGGGGCAGAAGTTTGTGCCTTTAACAGGGTGGGTGCAGGAGGAAAGAGGAGCGAGTGATGGAATGAAGTAAAGGGTGTGAGGTTTTTACAAAACAGAAGTGTTAATAGAAGAGCAGAGTATATGAAGAGTAAAAGAAAGGTGAAGAGAGTGGTGAGAGAGTGCAAAAGGAGAGCAGATGAAAGAGTGGGAGAGGCTCTGTCAAGAAATTTTGATGAAAACAAGAAAAATTTTTGGAGTGAGATAAACAAGGTAAGAAAGCCTAGGGAACGAATGGATTTGTCAGTTAAAAACAGAGTAGGGGAGTTAGTAGATGGGGAGCTGGAGGTATTGGGTAGATGGCGGGAATATTTTGAGGAAGGGAGGCGGTAATTTCATGCACTGGCCAGGGAGGTATAACATCGTTTATGAATGAAGAAGAGCAGGATGTGTGTAGGGGAGGTGTGCGAGGCATTACGTAGAATGAAAGGGGGTAAAGCAGCTGGAACTGATGGGATCATGACAGAAATGTTAAAAGCAAGGGGGGATATAGTGTTGGAGTGGTTGGTATTGTTGTTTAATAAATGTATGAGAGGAAGGTACCTAGGGATTGGCAGAGAGCATGTATAGTTCCTTTATATAAAGGGAAGGGGGATAAAAGAGATTGTAAGAATTAAAGGGGAATAAGTTTACTGAGTATACCAGGTAAAGTATACAGTAGAGTTACTATTGAAAGAATTAGAGGTAAGACAGAGAGTAGGATTGCAGATGAGCAAGGAGGCTTTAGAGTGGGTAGGGGATGTGTAGATCAAGTGTTTACATTGAAGCATATATGTGAACAGTATTTAGATAAAGGAAGGGAAGTTTTCATTGCATTTATGGATTTAGAAAAGGCATATGATAGAGTGGATAGGGGAGCAATTTGGCAAATGTTGCAAGTGTATGGAATAGGTAGTAAGTTACTGAAGGCTGTAAAGAGTTTTTATGAGGATAGTGAGGCTCAGGTTAGGGTGTGTAGGAGAGAGGGAGATTACTTCCCGGTAAAAGTAGGTCTTAGACAGGGATGTGTAATGTCACCATGGTTGTTTAATATATTTATAGAAGGGGTTGTAAAAAAAGTAAATGCTAGGGTGTTGGGGAGAGCGCTGGGATTAAATTATGGGGAATCAAATGCAAAATGGGACTTGACACAGTTTCTTTTTGCTGATGATACTGTGCTTATGGGAGATTCTAAAGAAAAGTTGCAAAGGTTAGTGGACGAGTTTGGGAGGGTGTGTAAAGGTAGAAAGTTAAAAGTGAACATAGATAAGAGTAAGGTGATGAGGGTATCAAATGATTTAAATAAAGAAAAATTGGATATCACATTGGAGAGAGGGATTATGGAAGAAGTGAATGTTTTCAGATATTTGGGAGTTGACTTGTCAGCGGATGGATTTATGAAGGATGAGGTTAACCATAGAATTGATGAAGGAAGAAAGGAGAGTGGTGCTTTCAGGTATCTGTGGATACAAAAAAACGTTATCCATGGAGGCAAAGAAGGGAATGTACGAAAGTATAGTGGTACCAGCACTCTTATATGGGTGTGAAGCTTGGGTTGCAAATGCTGCAGCGAGGAGGCGGCTGGAGGCAGTGGAGATGTCCTGTCTAAGGGCCATGTTTGGTGTAAATATTATGCAGAAAATTCGGAGTGTGGAAATTAGGAGGAGGTTTGGAGTTACTAAAAGTATTAGTCAGAGGGCTGAAGAGGGGGTTGTTGAGGTGGTTTGGTCATTTAGAGAGAATGGATCAAAATAGAATGACTTGGAGAGCGTATATATCTGTAGGGGAAGGACGGCGTGGTAGGGGTTGTCCTCAAAAAGGTTGGAGGGAGGGGGAAAGGAGGTTCTATGGGCGAGGGGCTTGGACTTCCAGCAAGCATGTGTGAGCATGTTAGATAGGAGTGAATGGAGACGAATGGTTTTTGGAACCTGACGAGCTGTTGGAGTGTGAGCAGGGTAATATTTTGTGAAGGGATTCGGGGAAACCAGTTAATTGATTTAGTTGGACTTGAGTCCTGGAAATAGGAAGTACAATGCCTGCACTTTAAAGGAGGGGTCTGGGATAGTGACAGTTGGGAGAGACTTATTCTCAGCTGTCGTATCTGAGCGCCTTTGCAAAGACAGTGATTATGTATGAGTGAGGTGAAAGTGTTGAATGATGATGAAAGTATTTTCTTTTTGGGGATTTTCTTTCTTTTTGGGTCACCCTGCCTTGGTGGGAGACGGCCGACTTGTTGAAAAAAAAAAAGGGTAATATATACTGCAGACTGTAGTCTCTAGGCTCACCCATACTGGACCCATCTGACCTTTATATTACTATTATTTTTTAATGTTAATTTTATTAGAGTATGTATGCAGCAATGAATAATGAATAAAAGACAGCATAAATATGTTTTCTTGAATTTTTTATACTAATTCTTTCCACAGAGCAATCATAATGAGTTTCATTTGTAATCTCTCAATTTTTAATACCGGACTGCCTTTTCAATACAGTAAAAAAAAAACCTACAGTACCTGTTCTACATACAACTGTAATATTAATACAGGTGCTCCTTGACTTACGATAGTTTGAGTTATGGTATTTCAACGTTATGACGGTGTGGCATGATGGTGACAAGTCTCTAACTTGTATTCATCTTATTTTTCAATACTGATATTTAGTTAAAGTAATTATTTATTCAACGATTTGTTGAAAGAAATTATTTATTTAGTTATTCAGTGACCGTTTTATTTACCACTATTTATATTCGACTTACAATGGGCTCACTGGAATGTAACCTCCATTGTAAGTCAAGAACCACCTCTATTTTCTTGCAAGTTAAGGACTCTCACCTTCTAGTTGGACCCTCCACTCTTCCCTTCTTAGAAAAATCCGAGTCAGTTTCGTCACGAGATGCAGTCTTAACATCCATTAAATAATCTAGCGTCACTAGAGATGGCTTTCCATTAATATATAACACAGACGTTTTAATATCTTGAATGTGCTCACTCTGAAAAAAAATTTTTTTATTAAAATACATGACGTTATGGAAAATAAAGTCACACTACAACAGCAGGAACAATTCACAAGTAACACACACTTCAGGGAAGAAACTTACTATGGCATTCTGGTCCATCCTGGACCATTATGACCAAACGATAGTCCACGATGGAAAAAACATTGTTATAAGGTTCCTCTCCTAATGATGGGTTATTTGTGAAGTTATAGCTATTAAGTTAAGCTATTAAGGTACCTCATTCCAGTTAACCTAAGCAAACTAGTCATTAACACTGAAGACAACTAGCACAAGCACAGCACCACTCGCATGTCTACAAATATGCTATTTTTCTCCCTCATAAAAGATATACGTTATTTCTTTTGAAAGGAGCAAGGGGATAGTAACCCCTTCTCCAGTATAAATTACTAATTGTAAAATGAAGAAAAAAAGCTATATAAGATATGAATTGCCCTGACTTGGTGGCAGACAACTGTTATCTTGATTAAAAAAAAAATTAAAACATAGTAGGTGGAGAGAGAGAAATTATTAAAGTACAGCCTGTCCTCACTTAACGGAGTTCCGTTCCTGAGATCACGTCGTTTAACGAATTCGTCACTAAATGAGGAGCATACTATAATGGTAGTGAGTTTGTGTTAACCATCTTTGATATTGTTTTAATGTCACCTCACAATATTTATAACATTTCTGGTATATTTTTAAATGTTTATACGGTAGTGTACTGTATACTGAAATAAACAGAAAAGAAGAAGTCAGCTCCAAAATACATTATTTAGTTATGAATACTGGTCAGAGAGCCCGTCGTAAGTCCAAGGTGTCGGTAAACGAGTACGTTGCTAAGTGAGGAGAGGCTGTATTTACTTTAACCATCAGAAAGTTTAAGTATACAAAAGATGAATTGATTAAGAGACACCATGAACAGTTCTATACTTGTAACTACAGACAACTGAAAGTAGGAAATTTGAAAATTCAAATTTAATAAATATACACACACAAAACTTACTAATTACTAAATATAAAGAGAAGAAAAACTTCTGATTCTTCTTTTTTTGGTCACCTTCCTTGGTAGGAAATCGCCAATGTATTGAAAAAAACTCACATTATAATAGATGTTGTGAGAAGGCGCTGACCCAGAGTCTATGATGTAGTCGTAATTACGGTGATCAATAACCAGGATCCCTCCTGGCTTCACCATCTGGGCGAAGTTCTTCAAGGCTAACCTGGAATATCAGTATATATGGATAGCTTAAGTGTATTGAACATCTGTCAATGTTCAATAATAACTGTGGTTCAATCTCCTGACTTGGTGGTACCAATGGGTGTATTTCCTTACACCTGCTGTCACTGTTCACCTAGCAGTAAGTAGGTTCATGAATACGTACTGTGATGAAAAACTTAACAGTATATGAATAAATGGCTTAGAAAACTGACAAGATTGATAAATAAGACAGTGGCTTCCTCAGTTCGTCGAAGTGGAAGATGAGGAGGAGTTTGAGGTAATCAGTCCCTCAGCCTGGAGTGAGTGTGTTCAGTCCATTAGTCTTGATAAACTGAACACACACACTCCAGGCTGAGGACTGATTACCTCAAATTCATCTTCCACCTTTCTCCAAATTGGACTGAAGAAGCCACTGGCTGGCAAAATATTTCCACAATAAAGATATCAAAATGTTGTGTAAGTGTCTCATTTATAACCTTAAAAGTACAGTGGACCCCCGAGTATTGGCTACCCTGAGTATCGGCCGACTCGTGTTTTGGTCGCTTTTTTCGGCCTAATTTTGGCACGACTATTGGCCGTTTCCCCAAGTATCGGCCCACATACCAGACCTATCTGCCTGCCCGCACTTGCGCGCCTCCCCGCACAGACGTCGTGAGCCAGTCTAGCTTTTTTTACCATTGAGTGAACATTACATTTCACAATAAATTCATTGTGTTTAGTGCTTGTTTATTGATTGTGACTGTGAAATAAGCCACCATGGGCCCAAAGAAACTTCATAGTGGCAGCCCTTTGGTAAAGAAAGTGACAAACACGATAGAATTGAAGAAAGAAATTGTAGCAAAGTACCAAAGTGGAGGAGGAAGAGAGAGGGGAGAATGTGCCTTCTTCAGTGATTCAATGATTCTACGATATAGTATACAATACTAAAAATCTCGAGTCGATAAAGGCTATAGCACCAGCCAGCAATAAAGTGTAGCAAGTAAGTTAAGCAATTAAGCTTAAGGTAGTATTATAAGGGCACTGAGGCCAACGCCACCCTCTCTTCCAAGGCAAGTGTAAATATTTCTTATTTATAAATTAAAGTGTAAATATTTCTTATTTATAAATTACGTACATTGTTTCAGTGTGAATAGTGGTGTCCTGCTGCCTCCACCACCACCACTATATGTACGGCTTATGGTCAGTGGCCCTTATAAACCCAACAACAATAACACTGCTGCCAGGCTGCTCATGCATAATGACATTTTATTCATTCTAGAGTATATATCATGTTTCTATGTTATTAATATTGTTTATTATGTCATATTAGATGAATTGTGCTAGATAAATAAGCTGTAGGGTTGATATTATTGTCATATTGAAGGATTATCTTGTCCTGCCTCCAAACAAACTCTCCTGCCACTCTCATACGCCAACAAGTCTTCAATAAAGGTAAAACTGATTTAAATGTTCATTTATCCATTAAAATTAGTGCTTTATATTTATTTCTCATTGTTTTCTGTATGTAAAACTATAGTATTTATTATTTAAAAAAATGAATTTTTTGTGAATATTTTTGGGTGGAGACAAAAAACATTATCCATGGAGGCAAAGAAGGGAATGTACGAAAGTATAGTGGTACCAACACTCTTATATGGGTGTGAAGCATGGGTTGCAAATGCTGCAGCGAGGAGGAGGCTGGAGGCAGTGGAGATGTCCTGTTTAAGGGCAATGTGTGGTGTAAATATTATGCAGAAAATTCGGAATGTGGAAATTAGGAGAAGGTGTGGAGTTACTAAAAGTATTTGTCAGAGGGCTGAAGAGGGGTTGTTGAGGTGGTTTGGTCATTTAGAGAGAATGGATCAAAGTAGAATGACTTGGAGAGCGTATAAATCTGTAGGGAAGGAAGGCGGGTAGGGGTCGTCCTAGAAAAGGTTGGAGGAAGGGTAAAGGAGGTTTTGTGGGCGAGGGCTTGGACTTCCAGCAAGCATGTGTGAGCGTGTTAGATAGGAGTGAATGGAGACGAATGGTTTTTGGGACATGACGATCTGTTGGAGTGTGAGCAGGGTAACATTTTGTGAAGGGATTCAGGGAAACCAGTTAATTGATTTAGTTGGACTTGAGTCCTGGAAATGGGAAGTACAATGCCTGCACTTTAAAGGAGGGGTCTGAGATAGTGACAGCTGGGAGGGACTTTTCTCAGCTGTCGTATCTGAGCTCCTCTGCAAAGACAGTGATTATGTATGAGTGTGGTGAAAGTGTTGAATGATGATGAAAGTATTTTCTTTTTGGGGATTTTCTTTCTTTTTGGGTCACCCTGCCTCGGTGGGAGACGGCCGACTTGTTGAAGAAGAAGAAGAAAAAAAAAAAAAAAAAATTTGGGTGGAAACGGATTAATTGTATTTACATTATTTCTTATGGGAAATATTAGTTCGACTTTTGGCCAGTTCGAGTTGAGGCCTAGATAATCGGGGGTCCACTGTACTCTGATAGACACAGAAATATAATCAACTGGTTCTGAATACAAAATTGCACATGAAAATTACTTGTGTTCTGACTGGTCTCCAGATATGTCAGGCAGATGAGCAAAAGAATTTCCCAGGCAGACAACAGCATCAAAAGTCTCCGCGCCCTCGATGTCCTCCGGAAGAGTTAACCAGTTAGCTTCCTCGATCACTGCAGTGTAAAATTAACTCACCAATCACTTGTCTATCAAGAAAAACATAATCTTACCATTTTCACATGGGTGTGAGGCATGGGTTTTAAACATTGTAGTAAGGAAGAGACTAGAGGCAGTAGAAATGTCATATCTGAGAGCATTGTGCGGTGTGAATACAATATGTATTATATACATAATACTACAGTGGTACCTCGAGTTACGATATTTTTCCGTTCGAGAATGCTGTTCAAGTGCCATTACCAAACGAATTTATCCCCATAAGGAATAATGTAAAATAGACTAGTCCTTTTACACCCCCAAAAATATACGTACCTACAAAAGCATTTAAAAAAATAAACTTACATAAAAGGGCGATTTTGGGGACCATTGTAACTCGAGGTACCACTGTATTGATATAGCTGGACTTGAGTCCTGGAAATGGGAAGTACAATGCCTGCACTTTAAAGGAAGGGTCTGGGATAGTGACAGTTTGGAGGGACTATTCTAAACTGTCGTATCTGAGCGCCTCTGCAAAGACAGTGATTATGTATGAGTGAGGTGAAAGTGTTGAATGATGAAAGTATTTTCTTTTTGGAGATTTTTTTCTTTCTTTTTGGGTCACCCTGCCTCGGTGGGAGATGGCCGACTTGAGAGAAAAAACAAAACAAAAACAAGTCAGTGTAGAAATCAAGTGTGGGCTTACACGATGTATAATTCCAAGGGGTGAGGAAGGAGGAGGGGTTACTGCAGCAGAATAATGTGATTAAGACATGTATGAACCAGGAATGGAGGGATGGGTAGCAAGATAAATCTGAGAAAGAGAAAGAGAGAGAGAAAAAGAGAGAAAGAGAGAAAGAAAGAGAGAGAAAGAGAGAAAGAGAGAGAGAGAGAGAGAGAGAGAGAGAGAGAGAGAGAAGAGAGAGAGAGAAGAAGAGAAGAGAAGAGAAAGAGAGAAGAGAGAGAGAAAGAGAGAGAGAGAGAGAGAGAGAGAGAGGAGAAGAGAGAGAGAGAGAAGAGAGAGAGAGAGAAAAGAGAAAGAGAGAGAAAGAGAGAGAGAGAAGAGAGAGAGAAAGAGAGAAAGAGAGAGAGAGAGAGAGAGAGAGAGAAAGAGAGAAAGAGAAAGAAGAGAGAAAGAGAGAGAAAGAGAGAGAAGAGAGAGAAAAAAGAGAGAAAGAGAGAGAAAGAGAGAGAGAAAGAGAGAGAAAGAGAGAGAAAGAAGAAAGAGATAGAGAAAAAAGAAAGAAAGAGAAAAGAAGAAGAAAAAGAAGAAGACAAAGAGAGAGAGAAGAAAGTGTTTCATGGCCTGACTAAGTAAGAACTAAGTTTTTTCAGGATACACAACACATTTACATAGATTATCATACATAGCAGCATATAGAGACTAGATACCAAATCAGGCAGAGATTATTTCAATTGGAGTGTGTGCAAGGTAACATTTACGAAGGGAATCAGAAAAAAGCTTAACTGGACTTCAGATTCTTGAAGGTAAGAAGTACAATGCCTGCACATTGAAGGTGGGGCAGGGATGTGAAATCTGGAGACTAATTTGAATTGTAAAGTCTGTGCAATTCAGGTAAGACAGGTCCTGGATGATGGTGAATGTATTTTGTTATCTGGGTCATCCTACCTTGGTGGGAGATAGTCAGCAAGTTAAAAAATAATAAAAGGTAATGACTGGAATGGATGAAGAAAAGAACTGCCATCTTTAAATAAATATATATGTTATGTATAATAATAAAAATAATAATAATAGGTTGGTAGACAGCAACCGCCCAGGGAGGTACTACTGTCCTGCCAAGTGAGTGTAAAATGGAAGCCTGTAACTGTTTTACATGATTGCTGGTGTCTTTTTCTGTCTCATAAACATGCAAGCTTTCAGGTATGTATTGCTATTTCTACTTACACTTAGGTCACACTACACATGTAAGTACAAGTATATATACAGTGATCCCTGGTGTTTCGGTGATTCCATATATCGGTGAATTCGTGTTTTGAGCGCTTTTTTCGGTAAATGTTTCCCTCGTGTAGCGGTCCGTACCAGACCTGTCCGCCTGCCTGCGCTTGCGCGCCTCGCAGGACGCCAGTCTAGCGTTGTTTACCATTGAGAGAACATTACCCAGCGCGCTCTTTCAAACATTCACAATACTTTTGTTGTGTTTATTGGTGGTTCAGTGATTGTCACTGAAATAAGTCACCATGGGTCCAAAGAAGCTTCCTAGTGGCACCCCAGTGGTAGCAGGCATGCAGGGGGAGCTGGAGGCATGCAGGAGTGTGGCAGGCATGCAGGAGTGTGGCAGGCATGCAGGAGGCAGGCATGAGGAGTGTGGCAGGCATGCAGGGAGTGGCAGGCGGCAGTGGCAGGCAGGGGAGTGTGGCAGGCAGGCAGGGAGTGTGGCAGGCAGGCAGGGAGTGTGCAGGCAGGCAGGGAGTGTGGCAGGCAGGCAGGGAGTGTGGCAGGCAGGCAGGGAGTGTGGCAGGCAGGCAGGGAGTGTGGCAGGCAGGCAGGGAGTGTGGCAGGCAGGCAGGGAGTGTGGCAGGCAGGCAGGGAGTGTGGCAGGCAGGCAGGGAGTGTGGCAGGCAGGCAGGCAGGGAGTGTGGCAGGCAGGCAGGCAGGGAGTGTGGCAGGCAGGCAGGCAGGCAGGGAGTGTGGCAGGCAGGCAGGCAGGGAGTGTGGCAGGCAGGCAGGCAGGGAGTGTGGCAGGCAGCAGGCAGGGAGTGTGCAGGCAGGCAGGCAGGGAGTGTGCAGGCAGGCAGGCAGGGAGTGTGGCAGGCAGGCAGGGAGTGTGGCAGGCAGGCAGGGAGTGTGGCAGGAAGGCAGGGAGTGTGGCAGGAAGGCAGGGAGTGTAGCAGGAAGGCAGGGAGTGTAGCAGGAAGGCAGGGAGTGTAGCAGGAAGGCAGGGAGTGTAGCAGGAAGGCAGGGAGTGTAGCAGGAAGGCAGGGAGTGTAGCAGGAAGGCAGGAGTGTAGCAGGAAGGCAGGGAGTGTAGCAGGAAGGCAGGGAGTGTAGCAGGAAGGCAGGGAGTGTAGCAGGAAGGCAGGGAGTGTAGCAGGAAGGCAGGGAGTGTAGCAGGAAGGCAGGGAGTGTAGCAGGAAGGCAGGGAGTGTAGCAGGAAGGCAGGGAGTGTAGCAGGAAGGCAGGGAGTGTAGCAGGAAGGCAGGGAGTGTAGCAGGAAGGCAGGGAGTGTAGCAGGAAGGCAGGGAGTGTAGCAGGAAGGCAGGAGTGTAGCAGGAAGGCAGGGAGTGTAGCAGGAAGGCAGGGAGTGTAGCAGGAAGGCAGGGAGTGTAGCAGGAAGGCAGGAAGTGGGGATTCCCCTTCCAAACACTAACCTCTCCCCCTGTCCTCTTCCCTATCTTCCAGATGCCAGCAACTCTCTTCAATACAGGTAAGTAAATGTTATTTATTATTCTGTTATTTTTTTTTTTATTAACACATCGGCCGATTCCCACCAAGGCAGGGTGGCCCGGAAAAGAAAAGAATTTCGTCATCATTCACTCCATCACTGTCTTGCCAGAGGGGTGCTTTACACTACAGTTATAAAACTGCAACATTAACACCCCTCCTTCAGACTGCAGACACTGTACTTCCCATCTCCAGGACTCAAGTCCGGCCTGCCGGTTTCCCTGAATCCCTTCATAAATGTTACTTTGCTCACACTCCAACAGCACGTCAAGTATTAAAAACCATATGCCTCCATTCACTCCTATCAAATACGCTCACACATGCTTGCTGGAAGTCCAAGCCCCTCGCACACAAAACCTCTTTTACCCCCTCCCTCCAACCTTACCTAGGCCGACCCCTACCCCGCCTTCCCTCCACTACAGATTTATACACTCTCAAGGTCATTCTGTTTTGTTCCATTCTCTCTACATGTCCGAACCGCCTCAACAACCCCTCCTCAACCCTCTGGATAATAGTTTTGGTAATCCCGCACCTCCTCCTAATTTCCAAACTCCGAATTCTCTGCATTATATTTACACCACACACTGACCTCAGACATGACATCTCCACTGCCTCCAGCCTTCTCCTCGTTGCGACATTCATCACCCATGCTTCACACCCATATAAGTGTTGGTATAACTATACTCTCATACATTCCCCTCTTAACTTCCATGGACAAAGTTCTTTGTCTCCACAGACTCCGAAGTGCACCACTCACCCTTTTCCCCTCATCAATTCTATGATTCACCTCATCCTTCATAGACCCATCTGCTGACATGTCCACTCCCAAATATCTAAATACATTCACCTCCTCCATACTCTCTCCCTCCAATCTGATATCCAATCTTTCGTCACCCAATCTTTTTGTTATCCTCATCACCTTACTCTTTCCTATATTCGCTTTCAATTTTCTTCTTTTACAAACCTTACCAAATTCATCCACCAACCTCTGCAACTTCTCTTCAGAATCTCCCAAAAGCACAGTGTTATCAGCAAAAAGCAACCTGGACAACTCCCACTTTGTATTTGATTCTTTGTCTTTTAACCCCACACCTCTCGCCAAGACCCTCGCATTCACTTCTCTTACAACCCCATCTATAAATATATTGAACAACCACGGTGACATCACACATCCCTGTCTAAGGCCTACTTTTACCGAGAAATAATCTCCCTCTCTCCTACACACTCTAACCTGAGCCTCACTATCCTCATAAAAGCTCTTCACTGCTTTCAGTAACCTACCTCCTATTCCATACACCTGCAACATCTGCCACATTGCCCCCCTATCCACCCTATCATACGCCTTTTCCAAATCCATAAATGCCACAAAAACCTCTTTACCCTTATCCAAATACTGTTCACCTATATGTTTTACTGCAAACACTTGGTCTACACACCCCCTACCTTTCCTAAAACAACCTTGTTCATCTGCTATTCTGCTCTCAGTCTTACTCTAAATTCTTTCAATAATAACTCTACCATACACTTTACCTGGTATACTCAACAGACTTATTAACCTATAATTTTTGCACTCTCTTTTGTCCCCTTTGCCTTTATACAAAGTAACAATACACGCTCTCTGCCAGTCCCTAGGTACCTTACCCTCTTCCATACATGTATTAAATAATAGCACCAACCACTCCAAAACTATATCTCCGCCTGCTTTTAACATTTCTACCTTTATCCTATCAATCCCAGCTGCCTTACCCCCTTTCATTCTACCCACTGCCTCACGAACTTCCCCCACACTCACAACTGGCTCTTCCGCACTCCTACAAGATGTTATTCCTCCTTCCCCTATACACAAAATCACAGCTTCCCTGTCTTCATCAACATTTAACAACTCCTCAAAATATTCCCTCCATCTTCCCGATACCTCTAACTCTCCATTTAATAACTCTCCTCTCCTATTTTTAACTGTCAAATCCATTTGTTCCCATTTGTAGTATTTATTATTTATTATGTACGTATTTATAATTACATATGTGTTAATAATACTTTCGTTTTTCCTTTTGGGCCACCCTGCCACAGTGGGAAACGGCCGACGTGTTGAAAGAAGAAGAAGGTTTGTTAATAATGTTGTTTTGTGTATGTAGAACTATAATTAAAATGTATTTTTTGTGAATATTTTTGGGTGGAACGGATTAATTGTATTTACATTATTTCTTATGGGAAATAGGGTTTCGACTTTCGAGCAATTTGTGTTAAGGCCTAGCTCCTCGAACGGATTATGACCTTTAGTTGAGGGACCACTGTATACACACCCCTCTGGGTTTTCTATTTTCTTACTAGTTCTTATTCTTGTTTATTTCCTCTTATGTCCATGGGAAAGTGGAACAGAATTCTTCCTCCGTAAGTCATGCGTGTCGTAAGAGGCGACTAAAATGCCAAGATAAAGAGGCTAGTAACCCCTTCTCTTGTATACAGTGGACCCCCGAGTAACGAGCACCCTGGAAATCATACAATTATGTAAGTATAATATTGTAAGTGCTTTTGAAAGTGTATTTTTGGGGGTCTGAAATGGACTAACCTACTTGACATTATTTCTTAAGGGAGTAAATTCGTTCGGTAATGGCACTTGAGCAGGCTTCTGGAATGAATTTTGCTCGTTACTCGGGGGTCCACTGTATTACTAAAGTTAAAAAGAGAAACTTTTTTTTCTTTTTAGGTCACCCTGCCTGTGGGATACAGCCAGCTTATTAAAATAATAATAATAGCACTAAATGTCATAACATTACAATTCAGTACAAAACTTGGCTTGGATAAAATGTCACTGTAAGCTCAGTGATAGTTCATAGGGTATAACCGTTTCTGCTCACGTGATCAACCAATGATCAACCGTTAGCCCAATGTCAAAGGTCAACCCTTTGAATGCCATGAGCCCTGCTCAGGGCAGTGCCTCAGTTACCATCCAGACACCGTGTAGAGAAGACGTAGGCCTGCGAACTCTGAGATTCCACCCTGTCTATTTGACCTCAATACACCAAGTTACCACCCCAATCTCGTCTGTTCATTACCCAATCTATGAAAGAACCTCCACACAACAAAAATATGGCACACTTATAATTCCTTAATGACAATCCATTATAAAGTATGATGCTATAACGCAGTAGCATCTTATCATCAGTAAACACTGACATCTTAGGAATGTAATCTTGAAAACATCAATTTTTAATGATAAGGGAAGATGAGGCGGTCACTTATGGTTCCGTTACTTGGAAATGCTCGTCACTGAGATAAGACTGGACGTGTAATACCAGTAATTTCTGACTCCACTGTGTTTTGGCTAAATGAGAAAGTTGTCGCTATCAGAATCGACTAAAATCACAGGAGCGAGGGGCTAGTAACCCCTTCTGTAAGAATTAGTATATGGTAATACAAAATTTTTGTTTTTCTTTTACGTATTAGGTCACCATGCCTTGGTGGGAGACAGCCAGTGTGTTGAAAAAAAAAATTGTACTGAAACTGTTGCCAAATGAATTGCAGATCTAACAACTGTAACTTCTATGTATGTTTTTAAAGAAATAAAAGATTTCATTTGAAGTCATTGTGCCTTGGTGGGAGATGGCCAGTGTGTTGAAATTTATTTTTATTCAAACTGTTACCAAATGAATTGTAATTTTAACACTAACTTCTATGTACCTTTTTAAAGAAATAAAAGATTTTATTATTTACGAATTTTTCGACAACTAACTCACCCCAGTTGTCAAAAGCGGTTTCTTTGCGTCTTCTCCAACGGGTCTTGAGGGCGTACTTCAACATTTTGTCCGAGAGATCAACACTGGTCACTTGAAAACCTTCCTCCAGCAGCATTATACTATCCACGCTACCATATCACAACAAAATACTTTTACTATAATTATTACATTAAAAGACATGGGGTGTGGTAAACCCCGTGAGTTTACTGCACCTCCCATTCCCCCTGGAGAATGGGAGGTAATCAGATTCAAGGAAGGGGTAGATCCAATTCCTTGGATCAAAAGCCCTTCAACAGACTTGAGGGAGAGAAAATAAAACTATCAAAGCACTAAACAGCAGAGATAAACAGTAATTAGTATTTGATTTCAAGGCTAAAATTGTTAGGTTAGGTAAGGTTTGTCAGGACACAGGACAAGTGTTAGGTTAGGTAAGGTTTGTCAGGACACAGGACAAGTGTTAGGTTAGGTAAGGTTTGTCAGGACACAGGACAAGTGTTAGGTTAGGTAAGGTCTGTCAGGACACAGGACAAGTGTTAGGTTAGGTAAGGTCTGTCAGGATACAGGACAAGTGTTAGGTTATGTAAGGTTTGTCAGGACACAGGACAAGTGTTAGGTTAGGTAAGGTCTGTCAGGACACAGGACAAGTGTTAGGTTAGGTAAGGTTTGTCAGGACACAGGACAAGTGTTAGGTTAGGTAAGGTCTGTCAGGATACAGGACAAGTGTTAGGTTATGTAAGGTTTGTCAGGACACAGGACAAGTGTTAGGTTAGGTAAGGTCTGTCAGGACACAGGACAAGTGTTAGGTTAGGTAAGGTTTGTCAGGACACAGGACAAGTGTTAGGTTAGGTAAGGTCTGTCAGGATACAGGACAAGTGTTAGGTTATGTAAGGTTTGTCAGGACACAGGACCAGTGTTATGTTAGGTAAGGTCTGTCAGGATACAGGACAAGTGTTAGGTTATGTAAGGTTTGTCAGGACACAGGACAAGTGTTAGGTTAGGAAAGGTCTGTCAGGACACAGGACAAGTGTTAGGTTAGGTAAGGTCTGTCAGGACACAGAACAAGTGTTAAGTTAGGTAAGGGTTGTCAGGAAACAGGACAAGTGTTTCCTGATCCAGGTCTTTGTCACATAATGACCCACAGTTGAAGCTTTTGGTCATCTGACCGAGGCCTTTCCTCTCCACAGCTGTAAAAAAGTTATTATAGATTTTCCTAAAAAAAATTTTGAAGCACTATAACTCTTTCAAATTTATGTACATCAAAAGAAAAATATTAACACTGAACAGATGTTTAATTAAAGATATAAAGACAATGCCGAGACTGGAATACACAAACATGAATAAATGATTTAGATTATTATAATCATGGAGAAGCGCTAAACCCGTAGGATTTAGCGCTTCCCCATGGAAGGTATTTAGGTTTAATTCCGGGAACTGGAGCACAGATCCAATTCCCTAGATCAAGAGCCCCTCACAAGCGTCAAGGAACCTCCCTTGAGGAGTAAACAATTTAGAAACTGACAAGTTGATACAAGAGACATTTGGGTATCTTTATTCTGGGACTGATTACCTCAAGCTCCTCCTCATCTTCCGCCTCTCGCTGGACTGAAGAAGCTGCAGTGGTGAAACGTTTCCAGAATAAAGTTACCCAAATGTTGCACAAGTGTCTTATTTATCAATACACAAATAACCCAAACATAGGAGAAACTTATGACGACGATGTTTTGGTCTGACTTGGACTGAAACGTTGTCAGAAATGACTAGTTAATGGTCAGAGTCAAACCGAAACGTCATGAGGGATATTTGTTTAAGGAAGAGTTGAAACCTGTTTAAATTAGACTTGAAACCTGTTTAAAAAAGACTTGAAACCTGTTTCAAGAAGACTTGAAACCTGTTTCAAGAAGACTTGAAACCTGTTTCAAGAAGACTTGAAACCTGTTTCAAGAAGACTTGAAACCTGTTTCAAGAAGACTTGAAACCTGTTTCAAGAAGACTTGAAACCTGTTTCAAGAAGACTTGAAACCTGTTTCAAGAAGACTTGAAACCTGTTTCAAGAAGACTTGAAACCTGTTTCAAGAAGACTTGAAACCTGTTTCAAGAAGACTTGAAACCTGTTTCAAGAAGACTTGAAACCTGTTTCAAGAAGACTTGAAACCTGTTTCAAGAAGACTTGAAACCTGTTTCAAGAAGACTTGAAACCTGTTTCAAGAAGACTTGAAACCTGTTTCAAGAAGACTTGAAACCTGTTTCAAGAAGACTTGAAACCTGTTTCAAGAAGACTTGAAACCTGTTTCAAGAAGACTTGAAACCTGTTTCAAGAAGACTTGAAACCTGTTTCAAGAAGACTTGAAACCTGTTTCAAGAAGACTTGAAACCTGTTTCAAGAAGACTTGAAACCTGTTTAAAGACGACTTGAAACCTGTTTAAAGACGACTTGAAACCTGTTTAAAGAAGACTTGAAACCTGTTTAAAGAAGACTTGAAACCTGTTTAAAGAAGACTTGAAACCTGTTTAAAGAAGACTTGAAACCTGTTTAAAGAAGACTTGAAACCTGTTTAAAGAAGACTTGAAACCTGTTTAAAGAAGACTTGAAACCTGTTTAAAGAAGACTTGAAACCTGTTTAAAGAAGACTTGAAACCTGTTTAAAGAAGACTTGAAACCTGTTTAAAGAAGACTTGAAACCTTTTAAAGAAGACTTGAAACCTGTTTAAAGAAGACTTGAAACCTGTTTAAAGAAGACTTGAAACCTGTTTAAAGAAGACTTGAAACCTGTTTAAAGAAGACTTGAAACCTGTTTAAAGAAGACTTGAAACCTGTTTAAAGAAGACTTGAAACCTGTTTAAAGAAGACTTGAAACCTGTTTAAAGAAGACTTGAAACCTGTTTAAAGAAGACTTGAAACCTGTTTAAAGAAGACTTGAAACCTGTTTAAAGAAGACTTGAAACCTGTTTAAAGAAGACTTGAAACCTGTTTAAAGAAGACTTGAAACCTGTTTAAAGAGACTTGAAACCTGTTTAAAGAAGACTTGAAACCTGTTTAAAGAAGACTTGAAACCTGTTTAAAGAAGACTTGAAACCTGTTTAAAGAAGACTTGAAACCTGTTTAAAGAAGACTTGAAACCTGTTTAAAGAAGACTTGAAACCTGTTCAAAGAAGACTTGAAACCTGTTTAACATCTCCCAAAATCTCTCTCTCTCTCCTCTACACTCCTCTCCAGGTGCATAAGCACTTATTATGACCCACTTTTCACATCCGACCCTTATTTTAATCCACATCATCCTTGAATTTATACATTTATGTTCCCTCTTCTCTCTTCATAACTGATCCTTCAACATTATTGCAACCCTTGGGAGATGTTAACCGAGTGTGTAGGAACTTTTGAGACAAGTGAGAGAGTAATCGTGGTAGGGGACCTAAATGCTTAAGTAGGAGAAGCGTTTAGAGAGGGAGTGGTAGGTAAGTTTGGGGTAACAGGTGTAAATGATAATGGGGAGCATTTGATTCAACTTTGTATAGAAAGGGGTTCGGTTATAGGTAACACATATTTTAAGATAAAGAGGATAAGTATACAAGATATGAAGTAGGGCAAAATGACAGTAGTTTGTTGGGCTACTTATTGGTAGATAAAAGACTGTTGGGTAGACTTCAGGATGAACATGTTTATAGAGGGGCTACAGATATATCAGATCACTTTTTAGTTGTAGCTACAGTGAGAGTAAAAGGTAGATGGGATACAAGGAGAATGGAAACAGCAAGTAAGAGAGAAGTGAAGATTTATAAACTAAAGGAGGAGGCAGTTAGGGTAAGATATAAACAACTGTTGGAGGACAGATGGGCTAGTGAGAGTATAATCAGTGGGGTAGAAGAGGTATGGGGTAAGTTTAAGAATATAGTGCTAGAGTGTTCAGCAGAAGTTTGTGGTTATAGGAAAGTGGGTGCGGGAGGGAAGAAGAGCGATTGGTGGAATGAGGATGTAAAGAGAGTAGTAAGAGAGAAAAAGTTAGCATATGAGAGGTTCTTACAAAGTAGAAGTGATGTAAGGAGGGACGAGTATATGGAGAGAAAAAGAGAGGTTAAATATTTTGAGGAATTGTTAAATGTTGATGAAGATAGGGAAGCTGTGTATTTTGTGTATAGGGCAAGGAGGAATAACATCTTATAGGAGTGAGGAAGAACCAGTTGTGAGTGTGGGGGAAGTTCGTGAGGCAGTGAGTAGAATGAAAGGGGGTAACGCAGCTGGGATTGATGGGATAAAGATAGAAATGTTAAAGGCAGGTGGGGATATAGTTTTAAAGTGGTTAGTGTTTTTATTTAATAAATGTATGGAAGAGGGTAAGGTACTTAGGGATTGGCAGAGAGCATGCATAGTTCCTTTGTATAAAGGCAAAGGGGACAAAAAAGAGTGTAAAATTATAGGTAATACTAAGTCTGTTGAGTATACCTGGCAAAGTGTATGGTAGAGTTATTATTGAAAGAATTAGGAGTAAGACGGAGAGCAGGATAGCAGATGAACAAGGAGGCTTTAGGAAGGGTAGGGGGTGTGTAGACCAAGTGTTTACAGTGAAACATATAGGTGAACAATATTTAGATAAGGGTAAAGAGGTGTTTGTGGCATTTATGGATTTGGAAAAGGAATATGATATGGTGGATAGGGGGGCAATGTGGCAGATGTTGCAAATGTATGGAATAGGAGGTAGGTTATTGAAAGCGGTGAAAAGTTTTACGAGGATAGTGAGGCTCAGGTTAGAGTATGTAGGCGAGAGGGAGATTATTTCCCATTAAAAGTAGGTCTAGACAGGGATGTGTGATGTCACCATGGTTGTTCAATATATTTATAGATGGAGTTGTAAGAGAAGTGAATGCTCGGGTGTTGGCAAGAGGTGTGCGGTTAAAAGATAAAGAATCTAACACAAAGTGGGAGTTGTCACAGTTGCTCTTTGCTGATGACATTTTGCTTTTGGGGGATTCTGAAGAGAAGTTGCAGAGGTTGGTGGATGAGTTTGGTAGGGTATGTAAAAGAAGGAAATTAAAAGTGAATATAGGAAAGAGTAAGGTGATGAGGATAACAAAAAAATTAGATAATGGAAGATTGGATATCAGATTGGAGGGAGTGAGTATGGAGGAAGTGAATGTGTTCAGATATTTGGGAGTGGATGTGTCAGCAGATGGGTATATGAAGGATGAGGTGAATCATAGAATTAACAAGGGGAAAAAGGTGAGTGGTGTACTGAGGAGTTTGTGGAGACTGAGAACTTCATCCATGAAAGCAAAGAGGGGAATGTATGAGAGTATAGTTATACCAACACTCTTGTATGGGTGTGAGACATGGGTTGTGAATGTTGTAACAAGGAGAAGGCTGGAGGCAGTGGAGATGTCATGTCTGAGGGCAATGTGTGGTGTGAATATAATGCAGAGAATCCGTAGTTTGGAGATTAGGAGGAGGTGTGGGATTACCAAAACTATTATCCAGAAAGCTGAGGAGGGGTTATTGAGATGGTTTGGACATATAGAGAGGATGGAACAAAGTAGAATGACTTCGAGAGTGTATAAATCTGTAGTGGAGGGAAGGCAGGGTAGGGGTCGGCCTAGAAAAGGTTGGAGGGAGGGGGTAAAGGAGGTTGTGTGTGCGCGAGGCTTGGACTTCCAGCAAGCGTGCGTGAGCGTGTTAGATAGGAGCAAGTGGAGACAAATGGTTTTTAGGACTTGACGTGCTGTTTGGAGTGTAAGCAAGGTAACATTTATGAAGGGTTTCAGGGAAACCGGCAGGCCGGACTTGATTCCTGGAGATGGGAAGTACAGTGCCAGCACTCTGAAGGAGGGGTGTTAATGTTGCAGTTTTGTAACTGTAGTGTAAGCACGCCTCTGGCATGACAGTGATGGAGTGAATGATGATATAAGTTTTTCTTTGTCAGGCCACCCTGCTTTGGTGGGAAATGGCCTATGTGTTAATAAAAAAAAATAAAAAAATTGAAACCTGTTTAACCCTTAAACTGTCCAAACGTAGATATACGTTCACGTGCGTAGCTGACCGAATATTTTGAGAAAAAAATAAATTGTTCTTTTTCTTTAAAATGAAGAGTGCATTTTGTTTGTCATTCCCACATGTTGTAATACTGCACACAATGAGTGCACAGACCCATTCTCTAATCTCTAGGCAACTCAGGCTTATCGTGGCAAGGTTAAAAGCATTTGAAAAAAAACGTAGATCTACGTTCGGGGCAGTACGCATGCGAACGTTTATCTACGTTTGGACAGTTTAAGGGTTAAAGAAGACTTGAAACCTGTTTAAAAAAGACTTGAAACCTGTTTAAAAAAGACTTGAAACCTGTTTAAAAAAGACTTGAAACCTGTTTAAAAAAGACTTGAAACCTGTTTAAAGAAGACTTGAAACCTGTTAGAAGAAGACTTGAAACCTGTTAGAAGACTTGAATGCTTCTTACCCAGTGCCACAAGCAACATCCAGGATGCTATGACAATTCTTGTCCCTTAGCAGATTAATGATGAAATTGCGATAAATGTCGGTTCTTTTATTTTTGTCGCCGATGTAGAGTTCCCAGAGCTTAGCAGCGATGCCATCTGCGTACTGGTCCTTCAAACCCTCGGCTGGGATGCCCAGGGTCCGAGTCCGGTAAACACGATTGTCGGTCATTTGGCCGCTTGTTTACCCTTCGTGTATTTACCCTGGGGAGTGAGTAATTAGGTTTAATTAGCACAGGTACGCATAATTACAATTATCATATAGAGGAAGTCTTCAACTTACGAACACATTGGGGACCTGTATTGTGCATAACAATATTGTTTTTTATTATTTATTGACACATCGGCCGATTCCCACCAAGGCATGGTGTACCGAAAAAGAAAAACTTTCATCATCATTCACTCCATCACTGTCTTGCAAGAGGCATGCTTACACTACAGTTATAAAACTGCAACATTAACACCCCTCCTTCAGAGTGCTGGCACTGTACTTCAGGACTCAAGTCCGGCCAGCCGGTTTCCCTGAATCCCTTCATAAATGTTATCTTGCTCACACTCCAACAGCACGTCAAGTATTAAAAACCATTTGTCTCCATTCACTCCTATCAAATACGTTCACGCATGCTTGCTGGAAGTACAAGCCCCTCTCACACACAAAACCTCCTTTACCCCCTCCCTCCAACCTTTCCTAGGATGACCCCTACCCCGCCTTCCCTCCACAACAGATTTATACACTCTCGAAGTCATTCTATTTTGTTCCATCCTCTCTACATGTCCGAACCACCTCAACAACCCCTCCTCAACCCTCTGGACAACACTTTTAGTAATCCCGCACCTCCTCCTAATTTCCAAACTATGAATTCTCTGCATTATATTCACACCATACATTGCTCTCAGACATGACATGCATAATAATAATATACATAATAATGATATTAGACATAACACAGAAGATTCTCAATGTGTCTTAAGTCGAGGACTTTAGTGTAGTATAGTGTAAACTGCCCACCACAATAACTCAAAAAAAGTCAAAGTGACTTGTTTCCATTGGGGTCCCTGGTTATTTTCATTGGGGGTCCCTGGTTATTTTCAATGGGGGTCCCTGGTTATTTTCAATGGGGGTCCCTGGTTATTTTCAATGGGGGTCCCTGGTTATTTTCATTGGGGGTCCCTGGTTATTTTCAATGGGGGTCCATGGTTATTTTCAATGTGGGTCCCTGGTTATTTTCATTGGGGTCCCTGGTTATTTTCATTGGGGTCCCTGGTTATTTTCATTGGGGTCCCTGGTTATTTTCATTGGGGTCCCTGGTTATTTTCATTGGGGTTCCTGGTTATTTTCATTGGGGTCCATGGTTACTTCCACTGGGGTCCCTGATTACTTCCACTGGGGTCCCTGATGACATGACTTTAATGGGTTATCCTGAGGAAATTACATTGAACAAACATTACATTAGTTTGTTATTCCATTCAACTGGGAAGCGCTAAATCCTAAGGGGCACGATCTCCAGAATTTTATATTGAATTACTAAATAACCTAAATATAATAAAGACTATAGACTATTATTATTATCATATGAAACTATTTCTAGTAATGACTATTACATAAAGTAATGATTTCATTACATAATGACTATTACATAAAGTAATGACTTTATTACATAAAGTAATGACTTTATTACATAAAGTAATGACTTTATTACATAAAGTAATGACTTTATTACATAAAGTAATGACTTTATTACATAAAGTAATGACTTTATTACATAAAGTAATGACTTTATTACATAAAGTAATGACTTTATTACATAAATAATGACTTTATTACATAAAGTAATGACTTTATTACATAAAGTAATGACTTTTATTACATACAAAAGTAATGACTATTACATAAATTAATAACTGTATAGCAGTTACTTTATTACATAACATAGTTATTTTATTACATAAAACATTATATATCTGCTACAAGAAACTGAAATAAGTTATTTCAATAAATATTTACATATATTAATTATATTTGGGAACAATTTTAACCAAAATTTTGGTATATTACAATTAACTGATTTAAATGACCAAATAAAAAAATAAAGATAAAGTGACTTTATTAGAGTTCAAGAAATATAATTAAAAAGTCGAAAAAAAATGTAAAAAGTCGAAATTAAAAACAAGGGTCATTTGGAAAAAAAAAATACATAAAGTGACTATGTATTTCTATTGGAGTTAAAGAAATTTAATTAGAATTTAAAAAAAAGTCTTGATTCTGCTTTCTAAAAATTCCTTCCATTACATGTCAAAGTTATTTAGTGGTTGTTAAGTTGTTAAATTGGTTAGTTATGTATAATTTGTGTGTTAAATACGAGTTAATACAGACCAGGTTGTTAATAAAGAGCGGGAGTGTGAGAGTACCAGTGATGACTGCTGCTGCCTCTCTTACCACACCTTAATACCACTGACCATCACTACTGTGACCTTGACCTTCAGCTGGATAAATCAGGTATATGCCAGCTAAAGCTGGGAGATGACAGCTTGGTCGATAACAGTGTGAGGTGGAGCAGCCAGGGTCCAGCCTCACAACACCCGCCATCTTGATCACCTCATTAAGGTTCACTACAACTTACTCATCTTATTTCCTCTCTTATCTCCAACATTAGAGAAGTTTTTAATAAAAAAATTAAAGTAAATGAGAGAGAAAATAAAGCTTTACAAGTTTAATAAAGGAACCTTATGTCCTTTTTAAAGTGGGTTTCCACGGCCGAGAAAGTTAATGACCGGTCACAACATAAAGTCATGGCCAGGACCATGACTGTACATTTGTTACTAAAAAAATAACAAATTTTTATTTATCATAATTATGGTGGAGCGCTAAACCCGTAAGAATATACAGTGGGGGATGGAAGGTATTCAGGGTCTGTCCAGGGAACTGGAGCACAGATTCAATTCCCTAGATCAAGAGCCCCTCACCAGTATCAAGGAACCTCCCTTGAGGGGAACAAATTTTTAACAATTTAACAATTATCTCTTTATTTATGCTTTAATATCTGTCTCTCTTACCAACATTAAAACGCAAAATAAAACTTATGAAATAAATAAGAATTCATCTATAGCAGAAAATTTATAGTCATAATGCTTATTAAACCAGGGGTCTTGAAGACAACCAGGGGGTCTTGAAGACAACCAGGGGTCTTGAAGACAACCAGGGGGTCTTGAAGACAACCAGGAGTCTTGAAGAACCGAAGACAACCAGGGGCTTGAGACACCAGGGTCGAAGACAACCAGGGGTCTTGAAGACAACCAGGGGTCTTGAAGACAACTAGGGGTCTTGAAGACAACGGGTCTGAGACACAGGGGTCTTGAAGACAACCAGGGGGTCTTGAAGACAACCAGGGGTCTTGAAGACAACCAGGGTCTTGAAGACCCAGGGCCTTAGACAACCAGGGTGAAGAACCAGGGGTCTTGAAGACAACAGGGTCTTAATGAACCAGGGGGTCTTGAAGACACAGGTCTTGACAACAGGGTCTTGAAGACAACCAGGGTCTTGAAGACAACCAGGGGTCTTGAAGACAACCAGGGGTCTTGAAGACAACCAGGGGTCTTGAAGACAACCAGGGGCTTGAAGACAACCAGGGTCTTGAGCAACGGGCCAAGACAACCAGGGGGCCTTGAAGACAACCAGGGGTCTTGAAGACAACCAGGGGTCTTGAAGACAACCAGGGTCTTGAAGACAACCAGGGGTCTTGAAGACAACCAGGGGGTCTTGAAGACAACCAGGGTCTTGAAGACACCAGGGTCTTGAAGACAACTAGGGGTCTTGAAGACACAGCTTGAAGACAACAGGGGTCTTGAAGACAACCAGAGTTTGAAGACAACCAGGGGTCTTGAAGACAACCAGGGGTCTTGAAGACAACCAGGGGTCTTGAAGACAACCAGGGGTCTTGAAGACAACCAGGGGTCTTGAAGACAACCAGGGGCTTGAAGACAACCAGGGAAGAAATCTTGAAGACAACCAGGGGTCTTGAAGACAACCAGGGGTCTTGAAGACAACCAGGGGTCTTGAAGACAACCAGGGTCTTGAAGACAACCAGGGTCTTGAAGACAACCAGGGTCTTGAAGACAACCAGGGGTCTTGAAGACAACCAGGGGTCTTGAAGACAACCAGGGAGTCTTGAAGACAACCAGGGTCTTGAAGACAACCAGGGGTCTTGAAGACAACCAGGGGTCTTGAGAAGCAACCAGGGGTCTTGAGACAACCAGGGAGTCTTGAAGACAACCAGGGTCTTGAAGACAACCAGGGTCTTGAAGACAACCAGGGTCTTGAAGACAACCAGGGGTCTTGAAGAAGACAACCAGGGGTCTTGAAGACAACCAGAGGTCTTGAAGACAACCAGGGGTCTTGAAGAAACCAGGGTCTTGAAGACAACCAGGAGTCTTGAAGACAACCAGGGTCTTAAGACAACCAGGGGTCTTGAAGACAACCAGGGTCTTAAGACAACCAGGGTGAGCATAGGGGCTTGAAGACAACCAGGAGTCTTCGAAGACAACCAGGGAGAAAGGGTCTTCAAGACAACCAGGAGTCTTCAAGACAACCAGGGGTCTTCAAGACAACCAGGTTGAAGACAACCAGGTCTTCAAGACAACCAGGGTCTTAAGACAACCAGGGTCTTGAAGACAACCAGGGTCTTGAAGACAACCAGGGGAGAAAGTCTATTGGTAATCCCCCTTATGTATGCTGGGGGACAGTTGAACAGTCTTGGGCCCCGGACACTTGTGTTGTCTCTCAGTGTACTCGTGGTACTAACATTTACCTCTTAAGTCGTCCTCAAATCGTTCTTTAAAAAATAGTATGTAATCCAATAACTTGATTGTAGGGCTCTAGCTCCAGGGACAGCACTCTGAATGTTGCTGTTTGTACTTTCCTCACACTAAGTACCTTCACCTACATGTTCAATGATGTTCCATTATTAATGTGAATGACGCAGGAGAGAAGAGGCCCAAGATCTTATCTTGTAGTTATGGTATTTTAGTTCCTGTTTCTCTATGATAACTCGACTCTGTGATAACCTCTGATAACACACTCTAGAAACCCCTCTGATAACACTCGACTCTGTATAACCTCTTGTGTATAGGTCATCATATATGGTGACTAAGACACATGTGCAACACCTGGGTGTCTTTATTGATGAATAAAAACACATGTCAACACCTGGGTGTCTTTATTGATGAATAAGAAAATGTGCAACACCTGGGTGTCTTTATTGATGAATAAGACACATGTACAACACCTGGGTGTCTTTATTGATGAATAAGACACATGTACAACACCTGGGTGTCTTTATTGATGAATAAGACACATGTCAACACCTGGGTGTCTTTATTGATGAATAAGACACATGTGAACACCTGGCTATCTTATTGATGAATAAGACACATGTACAACACCTGGGTGTCTTTATTGATGAATATGACACATGTACAAAAACCTGGGTATCTTTATTGATGAATAAGACACATGTGCATCACCTGGGTTCTTATTGATGAATAAGACACATGTACAACACCTGGGTGTCTTTATTGATGATTAAGACACATGTACAACACCTGGGTTCTTTATTGATGAATAAGACACATGTACAACACCTGGTTGTCTTTATTGATGAAAAAGACACATGTACAACACCTGGGTGTCTTTATTTGGATCATTTGACAACACCTGGTTCTTTAATAATAAGACACAGTACAACACTGGATACTTTAGATAGACATAAGACAATGTAATCAGCACCTGAGTGTCTTTAGAAGACTTTAGACAAGTAACAGTCCCTCATGTCTTTGATGTGAATAAGACATCCTAGCTTGAAAACACTGGGATGTCGTCTCAGTATTGTAGAAGACAGTGGGTACAGTCCCCTCAGTATTGTGAAATGAATGAGATAGAGAACAGTCCCTCGGGTCTTTGAAAGAATGAGACACATGACAACACCTCGTATTTAACTGTTGGAGTGATTTCACCCACAGAAGACATGGCAATAAAGAATCAGTCCCTAGTCTGTAGAAGACATGAGAATAAGAGGAATCAGTCCCTCATTCTTGTAGAAGACAGTGTGAGATAAGGGAATCAGTCCCTCAGTCTTGTAGAAGACAGTGGGAGATAAGGGAATCAGTCCCTCAGTCTTGTAGAAGACAGTGGGAGATAAGAGAATCAGTCCCTCAGTATTGTAGAAGACAGTGTGAGATAAGAGAATCAGTCCCTCAGTCTTGTAGAAGACAGTGGGAGATAAGGAATCAGTCCCTCAGTATTGTAGAAGACAGTGGGGGATAAGGTAATCAGTCCATCAGTCTTGTAGAAGACAGTGTGAGATAAGGTAATCAGTCCCTCAGTATTGTAGAAGACAGTGGGAGATAAGAGAATCAGTCCATCAGTCTTGTAGAAGACAGTGGGGGATAAGGTAATCAGTCCATCAGTCTTGTAGAAGACAGTGTGAGATAAGGTAATCAGTCCATCAGTCTTGTAGAAGACAGTGGGAGATAAGGTAATCAGTCCCTCAGTCTTGTAGAAGACAGTGTGAGATAAGGTAATCAGTCCCTCAGTCTTGTAGAAGACAGTGTGAGATAAGGTAATCAGTCAATCAGTATTGTAGAAAACAGTGGGAGATAAGGGAATCAGTCCCTCAGTATTGTAGAAGACAGTGGGAGATAAGGGAATCAGTCCCTCAGTCTTGTAGAAGACAGTGGGAGATAAGGGAATCAGTCCCTCAGTATTGTAGAAGACAGTGGGAGATAAGGAATCAGTCCATCAGTATTGTAGAAGACAGTGGAGGATAAGGGAATCAGTCCCTCAGTATTGTAGAAGACAGTGGGAGATAAGGGAATCAGTCCATCAGTCTTGTAGAACTCTACGCAGAAGACTGGAAAATGAGGACTTCTATGTAGCCAGATTATCAAAACCAAGCACTAAACCCACACGGGTCATACAGTGTTAACTACCAGTCATTCATTAAGTCTTAAGGTAATCACTTTGTTTAGCACAAGACAGTTACACAGTTAATGACAACAATTATTATAATCATAACAAAGCACTAAACCCACAAGGGTAATATGATTTACTGAGCTCAAACAGGCTAACCACCTACATTAATTCGTTCCCAGTGCAAATTTCACACACAATAACACATATATATGTAGGTACAAACTCTCCACATTTACCTTGCACCGCCTGCCACCGAGTCATCTTTAAATTATGTAAAGTGTATTCTCGCACATGCAGGCAGACAGGCAGGTAAGTAGGTAGGTAGGTAGGTGGGGAGGTAGGTAGGTGGGTAGGTAGGTGGGTGGGTAGGTGGGTGGGTGGGTGGGTGGGTGGGTGGGTGAGTGGGTGGGTAGGTGGGTGGG
>WNWK01012943.1:2500-12500 GCA_009830355.1 Cherax destructor
AAACAAAGGAAATAACAAGGTGATGAGAGTAATAACAATATAAGCAATGAAAGATTGGAGATGAGAATATGAGTAAGAGAGTTTGGAGGAAGTGAAGATGTTGAGATGTTTGTGAGTGAACTATGATAGTGAACTATGATAGTGAACTATGATAGTGAACTATGATAGTGAACTATGATAGTGAACTATGATAGTGAACTATGATAGTGAACTATGATAGTGAACTATGATAGTGAACTATGATAGTGAACTGTGATAGTGAACTGTGATAGTGAACTATGATAGTGAACTATGATAGTGAACTATGATAGTGAACTATGATAATGAACTATGATAGTGAACTATGATAGTGAACTATGATAGTGAATGATAGGAACAACATGAACACAGAAGTAAAACTATGATCGTGTTGTAGTGACTATGATGAGTGAACTATGATAGTGAACTATGATAGTGAACTATGATAGTGAACTATGATAGTGAACTATGATATGAACTATGATAGTGAACTATGATAGTGAACTATGATAGTGAACTGATAGTGAACTATGATAGTGAACTATGATAGTGAATATGTAGTGAACTATGATAGTGAACTATGATAGTGAACTATGATAGTGAATGATGAACCATGAACAGAAGGTAAACAAGGCTCTTGTGTTGAGATGTTTGATGAGTGAACTATGATAGTGAACTATGATAGTGAACTATGATAGTGAACTATGATAGTGAACTATGATAATGAACTATGATAGTGAACTATGATAGTGAACTATGATAGTGGTGATGAACCATGCAACACAAGAAGGTAAAACAAGGCTCTTGTGTTGTGATGTTTGTGAGTGAACTATGATAGTGAACTATGATAGTGAACTATGATAGTGAACTATGATAGTGAACTATGATAGTGAACTATGATAGTGAACTATGATAGTGAACATGATAGTGAACTATGATAATGAACTCATGATAGTGAACTATGATAGTGAACTATGATATGTGATGAACTATGAATGAACAGAAGGTAAACAGCTCTAGTGTTGATATGTTTGTAGTGAACTATGATAGTGAACTATGATAATGAACTATGATAGTGAACTATGATAGTGAACTATGATAGTGGTGATGAACCATGCAATACAAGAAGGTAAAACAAGGCTCTTGTGTTGTGATGTTTGTGAGTGAACTATGATAGTGAACTATGATAGTGAACTATGTAGTGAACTATGATAGTGAACTATGATAGTGAACTACATGAAGGTAAAACTATTATGTGAACTATGATAGTGAACTATGATAGTGAACTATGATAGTGAACTATGATAGTGAACTATGATAGTGAACTATGATAGTGAACTATGATAGTGAACTATGATAATGAACTATGATAGTGAACTATGATAGTGGAACCATACAATGACAAGAAGTAAAACAAGGCTTGTGTTGAGATTTTGATGAGTGAACTATGATATGAACTATGATAGTGAACTATGATAGTGGTGGTGAACCATACAATACAAGAAGGTAAACAAGGCTCTTGTGTTGTGATGTTTGTGAGTGAACTATGATAGTGAACTATGATAGTGAACTATGATAGTGAACTATGATAGTGAACTATGATAGTGAACTATGATAGTGAACTATGATAGTGAACTATGATAGTGAACTATGATAGTGGTGGTGAACCATACAATACAAGAAGTAAAACAAGGCTCTTGTGTGAGATGTTTGTGAGTGAACTATATAGTGAACTATGATAGTGAACTATGATAGTGGTGGTGAACCATACAATACAAGAAGGTAAAACAAGGCTCTTGTGTTGAGATGTTTGTGAGTGAACTAATATAGTGAACTATGATAGTGAACTATGATAGTGGTGGTGAACCATACAATACAAGAAGGTAAAACAAGGCTCTTGTGTTGAGACGTTTGTGAGTGAACTATGATAGTGAACTACTATGATAGTGAACTATGATAGTGAACTATGATAGTGGTGGTGAACCATACAATACAAGAAGGTAAAACAAGGCTCTTGTGTTGTGATGTTTGTGAGTGAACTATGATAGTGAACTATGATAATGAACTATGATAGTGAACTATGATAGTGGTGGTGAACCATACAATACAAGAAGGTAAAACAAGGCTCTTGTGTTGAAACAACTATGCAAAGAAATTTGTCTATGGGGGTAAAAAGCTGAGTGGACCAGAGAATATATGGTGGTACCAACACTTTTATATGAGTGTGAAACATGGGCTTTAAACGTTGCAGCGAGGAGGAGAAGCCTCGAGGTACTGGAGATGTTATATTTGAGACCAATGTGAGGTGTGAATATTATGCAGAGAATTAAGAGTATAAAAATTAAGAGAGAGTTTGGGGTTACAAGAGATATAATCCAGAGGATAGAGCAGGAATTGTTGAGGTGGTTTAGCCTTTTAGAGAGGATAGAGCAGAATATGATAACTAAGAGAGAGCATAAAACCTTTCCTCCGAGGAAGGGTTTTAGGTAGGTGGTAAAGAAGGCTTTGTGTGCTAAGGGATTGAGCACCCAGCAGGGGGTGAGGGGAGAGTGAAGGAGGGGTGAGGGGAGAGTGAAGGAGGGGTGAGGAGAGAGAGAGAGAGGGAGGAGTGAGGAGAGAGTAAGGAACGGGAAAGTGAGGGAGGTGAGATAAGAACAAGTGAAAGAAGGAGGTAGGAAGGACACACAAGATAAGACTCAAGGAAGAAGGTTAATGAGAAGAACATTTGTACAAGTTGTGTGGAGGATTGTGGTAGGTCGAGTGGTGGTGGTAGTGGAGGATTGTGGTAGGTCGAGTGGTGGTGGTAGTGGAGGATTGTGGTAGGTCGAGTGGTGGTGGTAGTGGAGGATTGTGGTAGGTCGAGTGGTGGTGGTAGTGTAGGATTGTGTAGGTCGAGTGGTGGTGGTAGTGGAGGATTGTGGTAGGTCAGTGGTGGTGGTAGTGGAGGATTGTGGTAGGTCGAGTGGTGGTGGTAGTGGAGGATTGTGGTAGGTCGAGTGGTGGTGGTAGTGGAGGATTGTGGTAGGTCGAGTGGTGGTGGTAGTGGAGGATTGTGGTAGGTCGAGTGGTGGTGGTAGTGGAGGATTGTGGTAGGTCAGTGGTGGTGGTAGTGGAGGATTGTGGTAGGTCGAGTGGTGGTGGTAGTGGAGGATTGTGAGTCGTGGTGGTAGTGGAGATTGTGGAGGTCGAGTGGTGGTGGTAGTGGGATTGTGGTAGGTCAGTGGTGGTGGTAGTGGAGGATTGTGGTAGGTCAGTGGTGGTGGTAGTGGAGGATTGTGGTAGGTCGAGTGGTGGTGGTAGTGAGGATTGTGGTAGGTCGAGTGGTGGTGGTAGTGGAGGATTGTGGTAGGTCGAGTGGTGGTGGTAGTGGAGGATTGTGGTAGGTCGAGTGGTGGTGGTAGTGGAGGATTGTGGTAGGTCAGTGGTGGTGGTAGTGGAGGATTGTGGTAGGTCGAGTGGTGGTGGTAGTGCAGGATTGTGGTAGGTCGTGGTGGTGGTAGTGGAGGATTGTGGTAGGTCGAGTGGTGGTGGTAGTGGAGGATTGTGGTAGGTCGAGTGGTGGTGGTAGTGGAGGATTGTGGTAGGTCGAGTGGTGGTTGTAGTGCAGGATTGTGGTAGGTCGAGTGGTGGTGGTAGTGGAGGATTGTGGTAGGTCGAGTGGTGGTGGTAGTGAAGGATTGTGGTAGGTCGAGTGGTGGTGGTAGTGGAGGATTGTGGTAGGTCGAGTGGTGGTGGTAGTGCAGGATTGTGGTAGGTCGAGTGGTGGTGGTAGTGGAGGAGTGTGGTAGGTCGAGTGGTGGTGGTAGTGGAGGATTGTGGTAGGTCGAGTGGTGGTGGTAGTGAAGGATTGTGGTAGGTCGACTGGTGGTAGTAGTGAAGGATTGTGGTAGGTCGAGTGGTGGTGGTAGTGGAGGATTGTGGTTTTTCGAGTGGTGGTGGGAGTGGAGCATTGTGGTACATCGAGTGGTGGTGGTAGTGGAGGATTGTGGTAGGTCGAGTGGTGGTGGTAGTAGAGGATTGTGGTAGGTTGAGTTGTGGTGGTAGTGGAGGATTGTGGTAGGTCGAGTGGTGGTGGTAGTGGAGGAGTGTGGTAGGTCGAGTGGTAGTGGAGGATTGTGGTAGGTCGATTAGTGGTGGTAGTGGTGGATTGTGGTAGGTCGAGTGGTGGTGGTAGTGGAGGATTGTGGTAGGTCGATTAGTGGTGGATTGTAGTAGATCGAGTGGTGGTGGTAGTGGAGGTAGTGGTGGTGGTGGTGGATAATTGTGGAAATAGTGGTAGTGGATGATTGTGGTTGGAGTGGTAGTAGTGGTGGTGGTTGTTATAAAAGTGGTGGTTGTTATAGTGGTGATGGTGGTTGTTATAGTGGTGATGGTGGTTGTTATAGTGAAAGTGGTTGTTATAATGGTGGTGGTTGTTATAGTGGTGTTGGTGGTTGTTATAATGGTTGTGGTTGTTATAGTTATGATAGTGGTTGTTATAGTGATGGTGGTGGTTGTTATAGTGATGGTGGTGGTTGTTATAGTGATGGTGGTGGTTGTTATAGTGATGGTGGTGGTTGTTATAGTGATGGTGGTGGTTGTTATAGTGATGGTGGTGGTTGTTATAGTGATGGTGGTGGTTGTTATAGTGATGGTGGTGGTGTTATAGTGATGGTGGTGGTTGTTATAGTGATGGTGGTGGTTGTTATAGTGATGGTGGTGGTTGTTATAGTGATGGTGGTGGTTGTTATAGTGATGGTGGTGGTTGTTATAGTGATGGTGGTGGTTGTTATAGCCTCATTATTCTCTATATTTCACATAAGTCAATTTGACGACTCTCCGGTAGTCATAAATGCCCTTGTTACACGGACACTCTGGGGTCATAAATGCCCTTGTTACACGGACACTCTGGGGTCATAAATGCCCTTGTTACACGGACACTCTGGGGTCATAAATGCCCTTGTTACACGGACACTCCTGGGTCATAAATGCCCCTGTTACACGGACACTCTAGGGTCATAAATGCCATTGTTACACGGACACTCCTGGGTCATAAATGCCCCTGTTACACGGACACTCAGAAGTCATAAATGTCATTGTTACACGGACACTCAGGGGTCACAAATGCCCTTGTTACACAGAGATTCCTGTGATTTCCAAGGAGCCAGTACAAAACGGGCGTAAACTCCATGCCTTAACATACTGCCTTACTGGATACATCCAGCTGGCTTAACACAGTGAAATTCTGACTTACGCAAAGTGGCTCAAATGTCCTAATGTGTGTAAACAATGTTTACACACACACACAAACAGGCCAAGTGTCTATCAACAAGTGCGTCTGATAACTGGTAACTACTGCTACTACTACTAATAATAATAATAATACACACACACACACACACACACACACACACACACACACACACACACACAGTGGAAAAGAGAACTGGTGGGAAAAACAGTAAATGAAATGATGGAATATGTGACAACAAAATGCAAGGGGGCAGAGAGGCCAAAACTAAGTGAGCTAGAGAATGGAAAAAGTATAGAAGACAAAGGACACAGGAAAATATAAAGAGATTAGTTGAAGAGCCAGAAACGAAAATGTATGGATAAGAAGGGAGGCCCAACGGCAATACGAGAATGGCGAAGCATCGAAAGTAAAAACTGTCCCAAAGCTGTTGTACAGCCACATCAGGAAGAAAACAACAGGTGCCAGGTAATCAGGCTGAGGAAGGAAGGGTGGGAGATCACAAGAAACGATACAGAAGTATGTGAAGAAATAAACACGAGATTTAATGAAGTATTTTCAGTGGAGACAGAAAGGACTCCAGCAAATCGGAATGGTGGGGTACACCAACAAGTGCTGGACATACTTCACACAACCGAGGCGGAGGTGAAGAGGCTGCTAAGTGAACTAGATACCTGAAAGGTGGTGGGACCGAACATCTCTCCGTGGGTCGTGATAGCGGGAGCAGAGACGCTGTGTGTGCCACTAACAACAATTTTCAACACATCTATTGAAACAGGGCAACTACCTGAGGTGTGGAAAACAGTAAATGTAGTCCAATATTTAAGAAAAAAACAGATAGGCAGCATTAAATTACAGACCAGTGTCATTGGCATATATAGTATGCAAAGTCATGGAGAAGCTTATCAGGCAAAGACTGGTGGAGCACCTAGAAAGGAATGAGCTTATAAACGACAACCAGCACGGTTTCAGGGAAGGGAAATTTTTGTGTCACAAACCTACTGGAGTTTTACGACAAGGTGACAGAAGTAAGACAGGAGAGAGAGGGATTGGTAAACTGCATTTTATTGCACTGTACAAAGGCTTTTGACACAGTTCCGCTCAAGAGATTAATGCAAGAGCTAGAGGAGCCGGCAGGTATAACAGGAAAGCCACTGCAATGGATCAGAGAATACCTGACAAGAAGGAAATAACGAGTGATGGTGTGTGACGAGGTGAAGCGAGCGCCTGTGACGAGCGGGGTTCCACAAGGGTCACTAGGACTGGTGCTGTTTCTGGTATATGTGAATGACATGACGGAAGGGAGCACTACAAAGGGATCTTGAAAACTGGCTGCTGGAGTTCAACCCCACCAAGTGCAAAATCAAGAAAACTGGGAAGGGTAAAAGAAGACTGCAGACAGAGTAAAGGCTAGGGGACCAAAGGCTACAAACCTCACTCAGGGAAAGGGATTTTGGGGTGAGCATCATACCGAGCACATCTCCTGAGGAACACATCAACCAAATAACTGTTGCAGCATATGGGCGCCTGGCAAACTTAATAATAGTGTTTCAATACTTGCTCTTCAAGACACTGTAAACCGTGTTGGTCAGGCCCATACTGGAGTATGCAGCACCAGTATGGAACCCACACCTGGTCAAGCACGTCAAGAAATTAGAGAAAGTACAAAGGTTTGCAGCAAGACTAGTTCCAGAACTAAGGGGCATGTCCTACGAGGAGAGGTTAAGGGAAATTAACCTGACAACAGTGGAGAACAGAAGGGATAGGGGAGACATGATAACGACATTTAAAATACTGAGAGTAATTGATAAGGTGGAGGGAACAGAATTTTTCTGAGATGGGTCACAGTAACAAGGGGTCACAGTTGGAAGTTGAAAACACAGATGGGTCATAGGGATGTTAGGAAGTATTTCTTCAGTCATAGAGTTGTCAGGAAGTAGAACAATCTGGAGAGTGACGTAGTGGAGGGAGGATCCATACATAGCTTTAAGAAGAGGTACGATAAAGCTCAAGGAGATGGGAGGGAGTAGACCTAGTAGTGACCAGCGAAGAGGCGGAGCCAGGAGCTGTGATTCGACCCCTCCAACCACAAATTGGTGAATACACAAACACACACACACACACACACACATCTAATTAACCAACCAGTGTAAGCGAAAGAAATCAGTGGGTGTAAATACCTGACATCAGTGGGTGTAAATACCTGACATCAGTGGGTGTAAATACCTGACATCAGTGGGTGTAAATACCTGACATCAGTGGGTGTAAATACCTGACATCAGTGGGTGTAAATACCTGACATCAGTGGGTGTAAATACCTGACATCAGTTGGTGTAAATACCTGACATCAGTGGGTGTAAATACCTGACATCAGTGGGTGTAAATACCTGACATCAGTGGGTGTAAATACCTGACATCAGTGGGTGTAAATACCTGACATCAGTGGGTGTAAATACCTGACATCAGTGGGTGTAAATACCTGACATCAGTGGGTGTAAATACCTGACATCAGTGGATGTAAATACCTGACATCAGTTGGTGTAAATACCTGACATCAGTGGGTATAAATACTTGACATCAGTGGGTGTAAATACTTGACATCAGTGGGTGTAAATACCTGACATCAGTGGGTGTAAATACCTGACATCAGTGGATGTAAATACCTGACATCAGTGGATGTAAATACCTGACATGAGTGGTTGTAAATACCTGACATCAGTGGGTGTAAATACCTGACATCAGTGGTTGTAAATACCTGACATCAGTGGGTGTAAATACCTGACATCAGTGCGTGTAAATACTTGACATCAGTGGGTGTAAATACCTTACATCAGTGGTTGTAAATACCTGACATCAGTGGGTGTAAATACCTTACATCAGTGGTTGTAAATACCTAACATCAGTGGGTGTAAATACCTGACATCAGTGGGTGTAAATACCTGACATCAGTGGGTGTAAATACCTGACATCAGTGGGTGTAAATACCTGACATCAGTGGTTGTAAATACCTGACATCAGTGGGTGTAAATACCTGACATCAGTGGGTGTAAATACCTGACATCAGTGGGTGTAAATACCTGACATCAGTGGGTGTAAATACCTGACATCAGTGGGTGTAAATACCTGACATCAGTGGTTGTAAATACCTGACATCAGTGGGTGTAAATACCTGACATCAGTGGGTGTAAATACCTGACATCAGTGGGTGTAAATACCTGACATCAGTGGGTGTAAATACCTGACATCAGTGGGTGTAAATACCTGACATCAGTGGGTGTAAATACCTGACATCAGTGGGTGTAAATACCTGACATCAGTGGTGTAAATACCTGACATCAGTGGGTGTAAATACCTGACATCAGTGGGTGTAAATACCTGACATCAGTGGGTGTAAATACCTGACATCAGTGGGTGTAAATACCTGACATCAGTGGGTGTAAATACCTGACATCAGTGGGTGTAAATACCTGACATCAGTGGGTGTAAATACCTGACATCATGGAGTGTAAATATCTGACATCAGTGAGTGTAAATACCTGACATCAGTGGTGTAAATACCTGACATCAGTGGGTGTAAATACCTGACATCAGTGGTGTTAAATACAGAAAATCAGTAGGTGTAAATACCTGACATCAGTGTGTAATTACCTACATCAGTGTAGTAAATACCTGACATCAAATGGGTGTAAATACCTGACATCAGTGGGTGTAAATACCTGACATCAGTGGGTGTAAATACCTGACATCAGTGGGTGTAAATACCTGACATCAGTGGGTGTAAATGACAAAGATAACTGAGTGTAGATAGCACAGATCATTGAGTGTAAACAGTGGTTGTAAATAAGACCTAAACAAGCGTTAGATTTAATGAAACAGAGAAATGTGTTGAGAGATAGTCAGAGAAGATATTAATGTGCTTTACGTTTACACTAAATTTACGTTTACACTAAATTTACGTTTACACTAAATTTACGTTTTACACTAAATTTACGTCTTACACTAAATTTACGTTTTACACTAAATTTACGTTTACACTACACATTAAGTTTGCTTATGTTTGTGTAAAATAGGACTGGCTAGGTGGTCACTGCTAGGACTAGCCAGGTGGTCACTGCTAGGTACTAGCCAGGTGATCACTGCTAGGACTAGCCAGGTGGTCACTGCTAGGACTAGCCAGGTGATCACTGCTAGGACTAGCCATGTGATCACTGCTAGGACTAGCCATGTGATCACTGCTAGGACTAGCCATGTGATCACTGCTAGGACTAGTCAGGTGGTCACTGCTAGGACTAGCCAGGTGATCACTGCTAGGAGTAGCCAGGTGGTCACTGCTAGGTACTAGCCAGGTGATCATTGCTAGGACTAGCCAGGTGATCACTGCTAGGACTAGCCAGGTGGTCACTGCTAGGACTAGCCAGATGATCACTGCTAGGACTAGCCAGATGGTCACTGCTAGGACTGGCCAGGTGGTCACTGCTAGGACTAGCCAGGTGGTCACTGCTAGGACTAGCTAGGTGGTCACTGCTAGGACTAGCCAGGTGATCACTGCTGGGACTAGCCAGGTGATCACTGCTAGGACTAGCCAGGTGATCACTGCTAGGACTAGCCAGGTGATCACTGCTAGGACTAGCCATGTGATCACTGCTAGGACTAGCCATGTGATCACTGCTAGGACTAGCCATGTGATCACTGCTAGGACTAGTCAGGTGGTCACTGCTAGGACTAGCCAGGTGATCACTGCTAGGACTAGCC
>WNWK01012943.1:17500-57428 GCA_009830355.1 Cherax destructor
AGGCACCGGAAGATATGTGGCCCACAAGGATTTAGCGCTGTTGATCCAAGGAACTGGACCTGTTCTCCCCTTCCTCGGATAGAACAGAATGTTTCAGATGTGACACAGCAACAAGGGGTCACAACAGGAAGTTAACAACTCATAGGGATATTAGGAAGTACTTCTTCAGCCTTAGAGTTGTCAAGAAGTGAAATAGTCTGGAGAGTGATGTAGTGGAGGCAGGATCCATACATAGCTTTAAGAAGAGGTATGACAAAGCTCATGGAGCAGGGAGAGTGGACCTAGGGAAGGGGGCGGGACCAGTAGCTATGACTCAACCCCTGCAACCACAAATAGGTGAGCATACACATACTTCCACACTCTCCCTCACACTCACACAGCACTTTCCCTCACACTCCCCCACACTCTCCCTCACATTCACACACTCCCTCACACTCACACACACACCCTCACACTCACACACAACCCCACACTCTCCCTCACACTCACACACAACCCCACACGCTCCCTCACACTCACACTCTCCCTCACACTCACACACACCCACATACTCCCCCACACCTCAACAATATATCCCAGCATCATGAATATTCCCTGGTCGTCAGAGTCTCAAGGGAAAGAAAGAAAGTTTTAGTCTCCCTTTCGTTGTCCGACTCCCACCTCCCGTTTTCTTTCTCACAACAAAACGTCAACACAAAATGCAACACAGTGTTCACAAGAGGTTTCTAATGTTGCTATGTTTCGTCCAGTGCTGATCTTTATTAAATCAGGCAGAGGTTAGCTGGGGGTCTGGATCACTGGAACCTCTTGTCTTCCAGGAACACTTACGCAACAAGAGGTTGGCTGGGGGTCTGGACCACTGGAACCTCTTGTGTTCCAGGAACACTTACGCAACAAGAGGTTGGCTGGGGGTCTGGATCACTGGAACCTCTTGTGTTCCAGGAACACTTACGCAACAAGAGGTTGGCTGGGGGTCTGGATCACTGGAACCTCTTGTGTTCCAGGAACACTTACGCAACAAGAGGTTGGCTGGGGGTCTGGACCACTGGAACCTCCTGTATTCCAGGAATATCTACGGAACAAAAGTTAGCTAGGGGTCTGGATCACTGGAACCTATTGTGTTCCGGATCACTGGAGCCTCTTACGATCCTGGAATACCTACACAACAAGAGGTTGGCTGGGGGTCCGAATCACTGGAACCTCTTGTATTTCGGATCACTGAAACCTCATGTATTTCCAGGAACACCTACGCAACAAGAGGGTGACTAGAATCTCTTGTTGCCACTAACTGACACAATCAAGCAATCAGTACCCACACTCCTGGACACCATCACAGTTGTAAACAACAACGATATTTCCACCACTGTCTATGAAGATTCCTTTATTTTTATTTCTCTAACATCGTGGCTGATCTATGGAAAGACTTAACACTACTGTAAGATCATTTTACAGTCTTTCCAGGCAGTCTAAGTCAAGCACAGAGTTTCACATAGCATATGACTGGAAGACTGACCCGCAACCGTGTTCCAGCAAACACTGGTAGAACACACACCAAAGGATATTAGTGTCAACATTAACTATAAACATGGACACACACAAACACATGCAACGTTCTACATGAGGAATTAGACACATGTGCAACATCTGGGTATGTTTATCTGTAGACGTTTCGCCCACCAGTGGCTTTATCACTACAAGGACATACTGAAACAAATAAAGACATTATCCTAATTATTCTAATTCCTCGTCTTGTTGGTATTGTATACCATTTATGTACAATGTTCTAAATGTTTTATTTCAAGGTTAGGTTCAGTACAACAGGTGTGTCAGGCCTCAGTGCACATAACCTGACGCAGTGAGGTTATATATAGTGTACAAGTGAGGTGTACAGGCGGGGCTTCAAGGGTAAAGCTAGTATCAAGGACCTTCACCAATACAGTAGCATCAAGGGTCTTCAGCAATACAGTAGCATCAAGGGTCTTCAGCAATACAGTTGTATAAGTGAAGGTAAAGCAGAGGTTTAACAATGCAGTTGTACATAAATAGGATGTATTAGCTGTTGTTAATGACCACCATGGTGGAGTAGATGGTCTTTAAACCTAATGAACCATCCCAGGCAGATAGTATTTTAACAGCTTGCAAATAGTAAAGATATTGACACTTTCTCTCTCTCTCTCATCTGCCTTCATCTCTCACATCTTCCCCTTTACTCTCCCTCTCTTTACCCTCTGACCTTTGCTCCATCTCCCATCAAACAACACCCACCTCGTCTCCTTCTCGATAATTACAAATTTATCTCCATCTTGTTCCCTCCTCATAATTATGACCTGCTTTCTCTTTCTCTTCTTCTATAACTCTCTCTTTCCATCCCTCACCTTCCTTCTCGTTAATTAGCCGTCAAATACACCCCCTCCCTCCTTCTATACAACTCCATCCTACCATCTCACATTTTTAAAGGTTAGTTATTCCTTACATTCGCTTCCGCTTATTATTCCTTCTCTATTATTCTCTGTTATTCTTTATTCCCTCTCTATGTTTATCAGACACGTTCACAACGTCCAAACGTGAGATTCCGAAGGGAAGGTGACCCTTCCCTTCGCGCTCCTGTGTAACTAGTCAATGGGTCTCCTGTGTTGTTAGTAAATAAGGTCAGCAGGAACCTCGATGGGCTGTGTTTCTTAGTAAATAAGGTCAGCAGGGACCTTGATGGGCTCTGCTTCTTAGAAAATAAGGTCACCAGGTACCTTTATGGGCTGTGTTTCTTAGTAAATAAGGTCAGCAGGGGCCTTGATGGGCTGTGTTTATTAGTAAACAAGATCAGCAAGGACCTTGATCGTCCTAGAATCTTAGTAAAATAAGGGCAGCAAGGACCTTGATGGATTAACATCCTAGAAAAACAAGATCAACGGGGACCTTGATCGACAGAGCATCTTAGAAAACAAGGTCAGGAAGGACAATGATGGGATGAACATCCTAGAAAAACAAGGTCAGAAAAGACCTCGATGGAATGAACATCCTAGAAAAACAAGGTCAGGAAGGACCTTGATGGAATGAACATCCTAGAAAAACAAGGTCACGAATTACCTTGATGGAATGAACATCCTAGAAAAACAAAGTCAGGAAGGACCTTGATGGAATGAACATCCTAGAAAAAACAAGGTCAGGAAGGACCTTGATGGAATGAACATCCTAGAAAAACAAGGTCAGGAAGGACCTTGATGGAATGAACATCCTAGAAAAACAAGGTCAGGAAGGACCTTGATGCAATGAACATCCTAGAAAAACAAGGTCAGGAAGGACCTTGATGCAATGAACATCCTAGAAAAACAAGGTCAGGAAGGACCTTGATGCAATGAACATCCTAGAAAAACAAGGTCAGGAAGGACCTTGATGGAATGAACATCCTAGAAAAACAAGGTCAGGAAGGACCTTGATGCAATGAACATCCTAGAAAACAAGGTCAGGAAGGACCTTGATGCAATGAACATCCTAGAAAAACAAGGTCAGGAAGGACCTTGATGGAATGAACATCCTAGAAAAACAAGGTCAGGAAGGACCTTGATGCAATGAACATCCTAGAAAAACAAGGTCAGGAAGGACCTTGATGGAATGAACATTCTAGAAAAACAAGGTCAGGAAGGACCTTGATGCAATGAACATCCTAGAAAAACAAGGTCAGGAAGGACCTTGATGCAATGAACATCCTAGAAAAACAAGGTCAGGAAGGACCTTGATGGAATGAACATCCTAGAAAAATAAGGTCAGGAAGGACCTTGATGGAATGAACATCCTAGAAAAACAAGGTCAGGACCTTGATCGACTGAGCATCTTAGTAAAACAAGGTCAGCATGGACCTTGATTTTCCCAATACACTCAAGAGGCACCTTTCACCAGAATAAGCATGACACGTGTGTAACACTTGGGTATCTCTATTTGCTGCGACGTTTCGCCTCTTCTGCAGGCTTCTTCAGTTAAATACAGAGGTGACTTAAATGTAAGAAAAATAGGTACATATGAGGGGATCAGTCCCTCACTCTTTATTATTTATGTTCTTTCTTGCGTTTAACCCGAGGTTTTTAGTCGTTCCAGGTGAGTGAAACGTAGCCTCATAGAGGTTCGAAACGTTGCACGTGTATCTAATAGAGGGAGAGACAGAGAGACAGAGAGAGACAGACAGAGAGAGACAGACAGAGACAGACAGACAGAGGCAGACAGACAGAGAGACAGACAGAGAGAGACAGTCAGAGAGAGCGACAGAGACAGAGAGAGAGATAGAAAGACAGAGAGAGAGAGACAGACAGAGAGAGAGACAGAGAGATAGAGAGAGAGAGTTAATGACCCGCAAAGAAAATATTTTGTGAAAAAATAAGGGAGACTAAAATATTTTAAGCTTTAAGACCGAGAGATAAATTTTAGGAGGAAGCGAAGGTGCCCTTGATGCTGGTGAAGGGCTCTTAATCCCAGGAAGTGGGGCTGCTCTCCACTTCCTCGGATTAAAATGAACACAGTGGGGAGGGGAAGGTTTATTTTGTGACTCGTTAATGTGGGCGAAACGTCAATAAGGTTTCCATAATGTGCATTTCTGTCTCGGTTTTTCTCTTTGAGGGTTTTCAGGTCTTTATTCAGGTCTTCCAGGTCTTCACGAAGACTCAACTTTCATAAAAACTTTCCAGGTCTTCGTAAAGACTTTCCAGGTCTTCGTAAAGACTTTCCAGGTCTTCGTAAAGACTTTCCAGGTGTTTATCAAGACGTTTTCTTAAAGACTTTCCAGGTCTTCGTAAACATAATATAGGTCTTAGAATAGGCAGGTCTTGGTCACTACTCCTCCCATCTCCAGGTGCAGGGTTAAGACCTGCCTCCCTTCCCCAGGTCCCTGCAGGTGCCATCAGTCCTCCAGGTGGGACCCAGGAGGTCCCTGCAACATCATGCAGAAGAAGAGTCACACGTTCCTCCGTGATCATGTCACGAGGCTTCCAATTTGCATTCTTGCAAGAGTTTCTTGCAACGCTGTAGGAGTCCTATCCCGAGGTGGCTACACTGCTGCCCGTGTGTGTGTGTGTTATTTACTGTTTTGTCAAAGGCACTTGTCAACAAGACATTTCGCATGTTTGGTGGGATGTGAATGTGTGAATTCTTGTATATGTGAGTTTGTGTAAGTGTGAGTTCGTGTGTGTGTGTGTGTTTGTCAGAATAGAGGCAGAGTGAGACAGAGTGAGGCAGTGAGACACACACAACAAACTTGACTTGCTCATGCATGATAAATTTCTTTGCCTTGAGAGTGTCACAGTTTTTTCCCCTAAGCTGCGTGTCCCCCCGACTCTCATTTTCCCCCAGGAAAGAGAGCGGAGGAGAGGACAAGTATGTATACATGGGAGGTGTATGTTTTTCAGTATACGTACATACACTGAGAGGTACACCTTAATCCTTATTTTAAGTATTAAAGTATTGTTGACTGGTGGCGAACAGGTGACATACAGCCTTAATGACCCTCGTGTAGTAGATAGATATTAACCCACAATTAACCAAACAAGTTAGTAAAGAAATGTAATTATCTAAAGGGTTGGAGGATTCGGTCAAACTAGTAAGACTCAACCAGGCAGGTCTTTCTAAGACCTGGGTCACCAGACGGGCAGGTCTTCCTGAGACTAACACCTGGGTCACCAGACGGGCAGGTCTTCCTGATACTAAGACCTGGGTCACCAGACGGGCAGGTCTTCCTAAGACTAACACCTGGGTCACCAGACAGTTACGTACATTTAACAAATACCAGCACTATAGGAGAAGAGGAAACTTATCTGGTTAATGGGGGTTTAAAGCCTATCTACTACACGAGGGTCATTAAGGCTGCATGTCACCTGTACACCACCAGTCAAGAATACTTTAATACCTAACATTGTTACACTCAGACATGTGCACCTCTCGAAACGTAGCATGAAGCTACGTTTAGGCCGCAAATATGAAGTTAAAGACACTGGCTGCAGAACAAGCATATATTGGGACAACGTTTCGCCATGTAGAGCTTAAGTCATCCCTTGATTAAGCTTTAAACAGAGCGAAACGTAGAGAAAGAAGAGAAGAGAAGAGAGAAGAGGAGAGGAGAAGAGGAGAGGAGAAGGGGAGGTAGAAAGAGGAAAGGAGAAGGGGAGAGGAGAAGAGGAGAGGAGAAGGGGAGAGGAGAAGAGAAGAGGAAGAGAAAGTGATGGTTGGAGCAATACCAGCTGCTTGTCCTGAAGGATAACAAGCTGGCACAATCTCTGGTTTTACACGACATCCCAACCATCTGTGTCTAACCTAAGAGCTCGTAAAATAGTAAGCAATACTACCTTACCTGTGTGTGTGTGTGTGTGTTGGTAACCTGCCTATAAACACTGAGAGGGTCACCGTAACCCTCTTCCTCTTTTCTAACTCCAATTACCCTTCCACCCTCACTCTCCTATCTTCATTTGCATATATATTCTGTTGAGTCGTTACGTGTAAGTCATTATGTCGTTATCCAAACTATCGGTGAAGGCTAATCACATCCTGGGCACGGATCACATCACCTAACTTCATTTTAATCAAACGGATTTGCATATCAATTGAATGTGTCGTGTCTATCCTGGGGCTACGAGGGGCGTGAGTGGGCCTACTAGTCTGACTGACACTGGTGGCACTGGGATGGTGGTTGTTGTGGTAGGGCGTGTGTTGTTGCTTGGTTAGTTTGTGCAGGGTGCAAGCAAGCAAGTTCAGTTGTGTGTGTTATTGCAAGCACCTGGGCTAGCATGCTAGCTAAACGTTTCGAGCGCAGCAGGCTTATTAAGTCGAATATACTCGAATACAGTCTTATAGTCTGTTGTTGTCGACTAAAGAAGCCTGCTGTGTGTTCGAAAAGTATCAACAATAGGTGTTGATGAATAAGACATGTGCAGCACCTAGGTATCTTTCCTGTTGAAACGTTTCGCCCACACAGTAGGCTTCTTCAGTTAAATACAGAAGCAGCAGGTGCAGTGGCCAGTATAGTTTAACTACTGGAAGGCTGGAATCAGTTATGGGTTGCGTAGGTACCAGTTGGTCGCGTTTATTGAAGAAAATGGGAATATTAGTTTCCATGTGATGACTTGTGAATGATTCTTTAGGGTATTCAAATCCTCGACGATAATATTTACTTGCAGCACAAACTTGTGTCGCACTCTGCACTGCTCCTTTAATTTAAACATTACCTGTGACCTGACAGGTGGACCAGAACTTCCAGGTCTCTGCAACTTACCTGTGACCTGACAGGTGGACCAGAATTTCCAGATCACTGCAACTTACCTGTGACCTGACAGGTAAACCAGAACTTCCAGGTCTCTGCAACTTACCTGTGACCTGACAGGTGGACCAGAACTTCCAGGTCACTGCAACTTACCTGTGACCTGACAGGTGGACCAGAACTTCCAGGTCACTGCAACTTACCTGTGACCTGACAGGTGGACCAGAACTTCCAGGTCTCTGCAACTTACCTGTACCTGACAGGTGACCAGAATTCAGTCACTGCAACTTACTTGACCTACAGGTAAACCAGAACTTCCAGGTCTCTGCAACTACCTGTGACCTGACAGGTGGACCAGAACTTCCAGGTCACTGCAACTTACCTTGACCTGACAGGTGGACCAGAACTTCCAGGTCACTGCAACTTACCTGTGACCTGACAGGTGGACCAGAACTTCCAGGTCACTGCAACTTACCTGTGACCTGACAGGTGGACCAGAACTTCCAGGTCACTGCAACTTACCTGTGACCTGACAGGTGGACCAGAACTTCCAGGTCACTGCAACTTACCTGTGACCTGACAGGTGGACCAAACTTCCAAGTCTCTGCAACTTACCTGTTACCTGACAGGTGGACCAGAACTTCCAGGTCTCTGCAACTTACCTGTTACCTGACAGGTGGACCAGAACTTCCAGGTCTCTGCAACTTACCTGTGACCTGACAGGTGGACCAAACTTCCAGATCTCTGCAACTTACCTGTGACCTGACAGGTGGACCAGAACTTCCAGGTCACTGCAACTTACCTGTGACCTGACAGGTGGACCAGAACTTCCAGGTCCTGCAACACCTGTGACCTGACAGGTGACCAGAATTCAGATCACTGCACTTACTGTGACCTGACAGGTGGACCAGAACTTCCAGGTCACTGCAACTTACCTGTGACCTGACAGGTGGACCAGAACTTCCAGGTCACTGCAACTTACCTGTAAGAGAGTGACAAGAGATACTTTAAATATTTTCGTAAAAAATTAACAAGATCAAAGATTTTCCTGTTATAGCGTTTGTGAGTGAAGGTCAAAGGTCATGTACGTAAAGGTCAAAGGTCATGTACGTAAAGGTTGGAGGTCATGTACGTAAAGGTTGGAGGTCATGTACGGAAAGGTTGAAGGCCATGTAAGGAAAGGTTGAAGGCCATGTAAGGAAAGGTTGAAGGTCATGTACGTAAAGCTTGAAGGTTATGTACGTAAAGGCTGGAGGTCATGTACCTGAAGCTTGGAGGTCGTACACACGTGTATACATCATGTATGTGAGTATATTTGTGTGCATTTATTTAGCTGGTTGGCGTGATATATATCTGCTGGGTTAACACAATATATATATATATATATATATATATATATATATATATATATCGTGCCGAATAGGTAAAATTTGTCAATTAGCAAGAACTCGTTTAAAATTAAGTCCTTTCTAAAAAATTCTCTTATTCGTCTAAATATATATTTTTTCATTTATGTTAATGTAAAAATTAATAATTTTGTACCAAAAGAACCTTAGAAAACTTACCTAACCTTATTATAACAAGCTCAATTTAATTTAGCCTAATCCAACTAAATATATTTTAGATAAGTTTACAATAATTTAATAATAAACAAACACAATGAAATATATTTTTTTCGTTATGTTCAGAATGATTTTTGCGAAATTATTGCATACACAAATTTTCACTTGTCTTATTCGGCAAGAAGACCGATGCTATTTAAGCCAAAATCGCAAGTTTTACCTATTCGACACGACATATACGTATATATTTAGTTCTATGTCATGGTTGTGGCTCCTCTTATTCTACACTCTTATTTCCTCTCCCCCATCTTCTTCTATCACCCCCTTACACCCCCTCCCTCACCCCTACCAAGCTCCCTCAGATACCATCCTTCTTTCTCCATCTCTTCCTTCTTTATACCTTCCCTCACCTTCTCCCCTCCCTCCCCATCTCTCCACCACCTCTCCTCCCTCCCCACCTCTCCACCATCTCCACACCTCCCCTCCCTAAACCCTACCGTCTGTGATAAATACAGTGTATATTAATCAGCTCCCTGTAAATGACTCCTATCCAGGCTGTAATTTGTATTGTTTATGTATATGTGTGTGTGTGTGTGTGTGTACTCACCTAGTTGTGGTTGCAGGGGTCGAGTCATAGCTCCTGGACCCGCCTCTTCACTGGCCGCTACTGGGTCACTCTCCCTGCGTCATGAGCTTTATCATACCTCTGCTTAAAGCTATGTATGGAGCCTGCCTCGACTACATCACTTCCTAAACTATTCCACTTCCCGACAACTCTGTGACTGAAGAAATACTTCCTAACATCTCTGTGATTCATCTGATTCTTCAGCTTCCAACTGTGTCCCCTTGTTGATGTGTCCCATCTCTGGAACATTCTGTCTCTGTCCACTTTGTCAATTCCTCTCAGTATCTTATATGTTGTTATCATATCCCCCCTATCTCTCCTTTCCTCCAGTGTCGTCAGGTCGATTTCCCTTAACCTCTCCTCGTAGGACATACCCCTTAGCTCCGGGACTAGTCTTGTTGCAAACCTTTGTACTTTCTCGAGCTTCTTCACATGCTTGGCTAGGTGTGGGTTCCAAACTGGTGCTGCATACTCCAGTATGGGCCTAACGTACACAGTATACAGGGTCCTGAACGATTCTTTATTAAGATGTCGGAATGCTGTTCTTAGGTTTGCTAGGCGCCCATATGCTGCAGCAGTTATTTGGTTGATGTGCGCCTCAGGAGATGTACCTGGTGTTATACTCACCCCAAGATCTTTTTCCTTGACTAAGGTTTGCAGTCTCTGGCCCCCTAGACTGTACTCCGTCTGCGGTCTTCTTTGCCCTTCCCCAATCTTCATGACTTTGCACTTGGTGGGGTTGAACTCCAGGAGCCAGTTGTTGGACCAGGCTTGCAGCCTGTCCAAATCTCTTTGTAGTTCTGCCTGGTCCTCGTCCGATTGAATTCTTCTCATCAACTTCACATCATCTGCATACAGGGACACTTCGGAGTCTATTCCTTCCGTCATGTCGTTCACAAATACCAGAAACAGCACTGGTCCCAGGACTGACCCCTGTGGAACCCCGTTCGTTACAGGTGCCCACTCTGACACCTCGCCACGTACCATGACTCGCTGCTGTCTTCCTGACAGGTATTCCCTGATCCATTGTAGTGCCTTCCCTGTTATCCCTGCCTGGTCCTCCAGCTTCTGCACTAATCTCTTGTGTGGAACTGTGTCAAACGCCTTCTTACAATCCAAGAATATGCAATATGTGTGTGTGTGTGTGTGTGTGTGTGTGTGTGTGTGTGTGTGTGTGTGTGTGTGTGTGTGTGTGTGTTCTCTCCTATATGGATTCACCGAGCTGTATTTGTGAGGGAAGTTGAGACTTAGCTCCTGGCCTCACCCCCTTAGACTACTGTGATCGACATCACTTACTTCTGTACTCTTGAACCTTGTCATATCTACTCCTGAAACTGTGTATCGAGTCTGACCTTGATTTTTCCTCGGTAGTTCCGTTATTGACACCAAAACAGTTGTGTTCTAAACTGTCCTGACATCGCTGACCTTGACCTGATCTCTGTGTAGCGGGTCAGAGACGACCCAACCCGTCATGGGCTATCACACTAATTACTTCCCCCTTTGTTTAGTCTCCATTTAAAATACATTTTAACCTTATTTATCACTTATCCTTGACTTCTCTCTTTTATATTTTGCACAAATGTTGAAATGTTATTACACCTCCTGAAGATAGTGATAGATATTACCGAAACATTTTATGAGAGAGAGAGATAGGTCATTCCTGTCCCACCTTCATATATATATATATATATATATATATATATATATATATATATATATATATATATATATATATTATTAATTTTATTAACACACCGGCCGATTCCCACCAAGGCAGGGTGGCCCGAAAAAGAAAAACTTTCATCATCATTCACTCCATCACTGTCTTGCCAGAGGGGTGCTTTACACTACAGTTATAAAACTGCAACATTAACACCCCTCCTTCAGAGTGCAGACACTGTACTTCCCATCTCCAGGACTCAAGTCCGGCCTGCCGGTTTCCCTGAATCCCTTCATAAATGTTACTTTGCTCACACTCCAACAGCACGTCAAGTATTAAAAACCATTTGTCTCCATTCACTCCTATCAAATACGCTCACGCATGCTTGCTGGAAGTCCAAGCCCCTTGCACACAAAACCTCTTTTACCCCCCTCCCTCCACTCCAACCTTTACTAGGCCGACCCCTACCCCGCCTTCCCTCCACTACAGATTTATACACTCTCGAAGTCATTCTATTTCGTTCCATTCTCTCTACATGCCCGAACCACCTCAACAACCCCTCCTCAGCTCTCTGGATAATAGTTTTGGTAATCCCGCACCTCCTCCTAATTTCCAAACTCCGAATTCTTTCCATTATACTCACACCACACATTGACCTCAGACATGACATCTCCACTGCCTCCAGCCTTCTCGTTGCAACATTCATCACCCATGCTTCACACCCATATAAGAGCGTTGGTATAACTATACTCTCATACATTCCCCTCTTTACTTCCATGGACAAAGTTCTTTGTCTCCACAGACTCCGAAGTGCTCCACTCACCCTTTTTCCCCTCATCAATTCTATGATTCACCTCATCCTTCATAGACCCATCTGCTGACATGTCCACTCCCAAATATCTGAATACATTCACCTCCTCCATACTCTCTCCCTCCAATCTGATATCCAATCTTTCGTCACCTAATCTTTTTGTTATTCTCATCACCTTACTCTTTCCTATATTCACTTTCAATTTTCTTCTTTTACACACCCTACCAAATTCATCCACCAACCTCTGCAACTTCTCTTCAGAATCTACCAAAAGCACAGTGTCATCAGCAAAAAGCAACTGTGACAACTCCCACTTTGTGTTAGATTCTTTATCTTTTAACCCCACACCTCTTGCCAAGACCCTCGCATTCACTTCTCTTACAACCTCATCTATATATATATTGACCAACCACGGTGACATCACACATCCTTGTGATATATATATATATATATATATATATATATATATATATATATATATATATATATATATATATATAGGTTAAAACTGGGTGGGTGTCGCAGGCAGCTGGCTGGCAGCAGCAGCAGCAGCTTTTGACAGAAAATTGGACGTGAGATAACTGAACCCTAAAGTGTTGTCACCACAATGTTTGTTGTTCATGACAGCAAAACCTTTGTTAACCACTAAGGGGAGAACGTTTGATGAGCAGGACTGCTCCAGCGTTTGATGAGCAGGACTGCTCCAGCGTTTGATGAGCAGAACTGCTCCAGCGTTTGATGAGTCGGGATAAAAGAGTGTTTGCTGGTCACGAACGGGACAACATTCTTTTTGTTTTTGGGGAATCTAGGAAAATGATTGTTAATTAGGGCCAGAGAACATTTTTTGGGGGGTTTAGGGTCAGATGAACGTTTATGGACCAGGACCAGTAGAATGCTTATTGATCAAATAAAACGTTTAGTGACGTGGATTATGCAAACGTTTAGAACTTGTGTGAAATGTTTCTCTTTGAGAACAACGAATAAGTTTTCTGGCTACACTGAAACCAAAACTCTAGCCAGGAGGCCGTACTTACACACACACATTTACACACACACAAGGTGGACAGGGACACAATGTTTCAGAGATGGGACACAGCAACAAATAGACACAACTGGAGATTGAAAACTCAGATGAGTCGTAGACATGTTAGGAAGTATTTCTTCAGTCATAGAGTTTGTCAGGAAGTGGAACAATCTGGAGAGAGAAGTAGCGGAGGCAAGATCCATACATAGCTTTAAGATGAGGTACAATAAAGCTCATGGAGTAGTGAGAGGACCTAGTCGTGATCAGCAAAGAGGCGGGGCCAGGAGCTATGACTCTACCCCTGCAACCACATATAGATGAGTACATATAGGTGAGTACACACACACACACACACACACACACACATACACACACAAAGTGCACTAGAGAATGGAAAAAGTACAGAAGACAAAGGACCCAGAAAAATAAAGAGATTAGTCGAAGAGCCAGAAACAAGTATGCACAGATAAAGAGGAAGGCTCAGCGACAGTACGAAAACGACATAGTATCAAAAGTCAAGTCTGACCCGAAGCTGTTGTATAGCCACATCAGGAGGAAAACAACAGTCAAGGACCAGGTAATCAGGCTGAGGAAGGAAGGTGGGGAACTCACAAGAAACGACCAAGAAGTATGTGAGGAGCTCAACATGAGATTTAAAGAAGTATTTACAGTGGAGACAGAAAGGACTCTGGGAAGTCAGAACAGAGGGGGACATCAACAAGAGATATACCAACAAATGTTGGAAGAAATACACACAACCGAGGAGGAGGAGGTGAAGAAGCTGCTAAGTGACCTTGATACCTCAACGGTGGTGGGACCAGACATCTCTCCGTGGTCCCTTAGAGAGGGAGCAGAGACGCTGTGTGTGCCACTAACAACAATTTTCAGCACGTCCATTGAATTAGACACATATGCAACACTTGGGTATCTTTATTGAGGAAACGTTTCGCCACACAGTGGCTTCATCAGTCCATACAAAGGAGAATCGTGAAGAACAGGAGGAGTTTGAGGTGGTCAGTCCCTCAACCTTGAGTCGATGTTGTCAGTCCATCAATCTGTTCAAGATTGAGGGACTGACCACCTCAAACTCCTCCTGTTCTTCACGATTCTCCTTTGTATGGACTGATGAAGCCACTGTGTGGCGAAACGTTTCCTCAATAAAGATACCCAAGTGTTGCATATGTAATAATATTGGTAGAATTACCGACAATATGTTAAGTAAAAGGACACAAATGCAACTAATGTGACATTTATTGTGGCAACGTTTCGCTCTCCAGGAGCTTGAAAAAGCTCCTGGAGAGCGAAACGTTGCCACAATAAAATGTCACATTAGTTGCATTTGTGTCCTTTTACTTAACATGTTGCATATGTGTCTAATTTATCAACTTGTCGGTTCTCTGAACCATTCATTTACACGCCATTGAAACTGGGATAACTACCTGAGGTATGGAAAACAGCAAATGTAGTTCCCATTTTTAAGAAAGGAGACAGACACGAGGCACTAAACTATAGACCAGTGTCACTGACGTGTATAGTGTGCAAAGTCATGGAAAAGATTATCAGGAGGAGAGTGGTGGAGCATCTAGAACGGAACAAGCTTATGATCGACAATCAGCACGGACTCATGGAAGGCAAATCCTGTGTCACAAACCTACTGGAGTTTTATGACAAGGTAACGGAAATAAGACACGAGAGAGAGAGAGGGGTGGGTATATTGCATTTTCCTGGACTGCAAGAAGGCCTTCGACACAGTTCCTCACAAGAGATTAGTGCAAAGCTAGAGGATCAGGCACGTATAACAGGAAGGGCACTGCAATGGATCAGAGAATAACTGACAAGGAGGCAACAACGAGTCATGGTACGTGACGAGGTATCAGAGTGGGCGCCTGTGACGAGCCGGGTTCCACAGGGCTCAGTCCTAGAACCAGTGCTATTTTTGGTATATGTGAATGACATAACGGAAGGGATAGACTCAGAAGTGTCCCTGTTTGCAGATGATGTGAAGTTAATGAGAAGAATCAAATCAGTCGAGGATCAGGCAGGACTACAAAGAGACCTGGACAGTCTGGAAGCCTGGTCCGGCAACTGGCTCCTCGAATTTAACCCCGCCAAATGCAAAGTCATGAAGAAGGGCAAAGAAGACCGCATACAGAGTATAGTCTAGGTGGCCAAAGACTGCAAACCTCACTCATGAAAAAGGATCTTGGGGTGAGTATAATACCGAGCATGTCTCCGGAAGCACACATCAACCAGATAACTGCTGCAGCATACGGGCGTCTGGCAAACTTGAGAATAGCGTTCCGATACCTCAGTAAGAAATCGTTCAAGACTCTGTACACCGTGTACGTCAGGCCCATACTGGAGTATGCAGCACCAGTTTGGAACCCACACCTGGTCAAGAATGTCAAGAAATTAGAGAAAGTGCAAAGGTTTGCAACAAGGCTAGTTCCAGAGCTAAGGGGATTGTCCTGCGAAGAAAGGTTAAGGGAAATAAGCCTGACGACACTGGAGGACAGGAGGGTTAGGGCAGACATGATAACGACATACAAAATACTGCGAGGAATAGATACGGTGGACAGAGACAGGATGTTCCAGAGATGGGACACAGTAACAAGGGGTCACAATTGGAAGACGACTCAGATGAGTCAAAAAGATGTTAGGAAGTATTTCTTCAGTCACAGAGTTGTCAGTAAGTGGAATAGTCTCAAGTGATGTAGTGGAGGCAGGAACCATACATAGTTTTAAGACGAGTTATGATAAAGGTCATGGAACAGAGAAAGACAGGACCTAGTAACGATAAGTAAAGAGGCGGGGCCAGGAGCTATGTCTCGACCCCTGCAACCACAAACAAGTGAGTACACACACACACACCACACAAATCCAAACATTAAACGCCAGGACTGATCACGTTTACTGGTCAGGAACATTGAGCAAGAAATAATTTATATAAAAGCCGGGAGAGTTGGAGCCCCGGTGTAACTTAGTTACACATCAACATTGGCTTATAAATGGTGCCATCAAAAAAGATTTAACTCGAAAAATATCGCATTACTATGACAGACAGTTTGCTTCCAATCCGTGGTAATAATTCTACTGTGTTGTAGTGGTGTGTCGCCTGTGATACTTTGGCTCTTACACTGAGTTTACTTTCACCATCCTGGCCCTCTTAAGGCTGTTGAGCTACAGTTCTTGACCCTCTTAAGGCTGTTGATCTACAGTTCTTGACCCTCTTAAGGGTACTGACCTACAGTTCTTGGCCCTCTTAAGGGTGTTGATCTATAGCTCCTGGGCCTTTTCGGGTTGTACAACAATTACTTTTCTTATGTCACTTAAGAATAACTCACATTTCACATAATGGAAGTTATATATATATATATATATATATATATATATATATATATATATATATATATATATATCAATAGTTTTTATGAACCAGACTGTGAAATTTATTCAGTAATATATACCAATTAGTATTATTATTCTCATGGTAAATCAGTCAAGCTGCGTGTCATGCAGCGCCTGGGGAGTGGCAGGGAGTGTGCCAGTCAGGAGACCACACGGAATCCTCCATTTCCTTGGATAAAAATCTAGGAACCCCTCGAAGGTATCACTTAACGTACTGACTTTACAGGTCACTGTGCTGGATATTACAGTGACTCTGAGGTTACCACGAAGGTTCTGCTGTCGGAGGAAGGGTAAATCCGGTAACATGATCAGTACCAGTCTCACACACGGGTAACTGAGGAACCTTAAGACGGGTTTCAATCCTCTTAACCAGTCCAATTTCAGAGGATTGCTGAAGCCATTCAATCACCTCTTATAGCCCATCTTCCTGGAGCACCATTGTCTTAACATTCCAAGTCTGCAAACCTCTGTCCTCTATTATCAAAACGAATATAGCACATTGGCCAAAATTAACTATATATATGTATATATATATATATATGTAACATTTATGAAGGATTCAGGAAACCGGCAGGCCGGACTTGAGTTCTGAGATGGGAAGTACATTGCCGGCACTCTGAAGGAGGGTAAATGTTGCAGTTTTATAACTGTAGTGTAAAGCACCCTCTGGCAAGACAGTGATGGAGTGAATGATGATGAAAGTTTTCTTTTCGGGCCACCCTGCCTTGGTGGGAATCGGCCGATGTGTTAATAAAAATAAAAAAAATATATATATATATATATATATATATATATATATATATATATATATATATATATATATATATATACACATTATGATGTTAATGTAAACTTGACTTCTCAAAGAATACGCTTTGCATTTATTTTTTCCCTCAAATTGGTCCCTTAGTAAGTGTTAAACTTCAGACCAGCAAGAATTTCATGCGGTGCATAAGCTTTTATTCTGACTAAGTTTCACTCTATGTGGAGCTTTATCAAGGCAATAACTTGACAAAGCTCTATACTAAATAAAATTGTTTAATAACCAAAGCTTACCCTACACGTGTATATTGAAAAAAAAATCATATGAAAAATACATTAACCCTTAAACTGTGTAGGCATGGAAAAAATTCCCGTATGGGAAGATTTTGAAAAAAAAAAATCTTACAGGTGTGGGCAATGCCCTGTTGTATTCAATTTCACGAAACCGATGAAAAAGAAAATATTAAGGAGTTTAGACTGTGGCTGACGATGGTGTCGGAAACTATTCTGGGGGAAAAAATGGAGCATAAACTGCGTCATAGTGGTAGTGGTTGTTGGGGGCAGTGATGGAGACTATCCTGGAATTTAAATGCAACACGCAGAACGTAATAATGATGTCGGAGAACATCCTGGGAATAAAATACAACATGAACTGACGTGGTTATGTTGTCGGAGACATTCCTGGGAATAAAACATCACCTTTGTCCTGCAAATGAGTAAATTGCAACACGAACTTTGGGTGAAGGTATCGGAGACTCTCCTGGGATTAGAATTCCATCCTTGGGAGAAGGAATGTGGTTGGTGAAGGTATCGGAGACTCTCCTGGGATTAGAATTTCATCCTTGGGAGAAGGAATGTGGGTGGTGAAGGTATCGAAGACTCTCCTGGGATTAGAATAGCACACTTTCAGGAGCAGGTGGTGGTAGCGCGGGCCATCTGGGACCACAGCACCGTCCAGCTGGTAAATGCAGTTCGTGCTGAGAATAAAAGAGCCAGTTTTGTGTGAATTTACATGCGAGTTAAGAGGAATGGTGCTACCCTATGCCTTTTTCATGGCGTTTGTTTGGCCTTTGTGGGCGTGGTGGTGTTGGGCGTATGTGGGCGTGATGAATGTTGGCAATTTGTGGGAGTCCAGCCCCCCGCGTGTCCCACAAAGATTAAAGGGATTTCGCAGGATATGTATACTGAAATATTTACATCTCTGTGTATATATACTCAGACATATATATACACTGAGTGTACAGCTCTTGTGCCGTGTGTTCGCTTCAAGTAGTGTTGGGTGGGGGTTGAAGTTGGTGAAGGGCTACTGATCCAAGGAATTGGAGCTTCACTTCCCTTCTTCGGATCAAACTTGATAACTTCTCTTTCCTCAAGTGCTTTATAACCCTTGTGGGTTTAATGTTTCACATCAATATAACAATAAAATAATAATAATAATAATAATAAATAATAATAATAATAAATAATAATAATAATAATAATAATAATAATAATAATAATAATAATAATAAAATAATAATAATAATAAAAATAATAATAATAATAAAAATAATAATAATTAATAATAATAATAATAATAATTAATAATAATAATAATAATAATAATTAATAATAATAATAATAATAATAATAATGCAATAAGAGGTCTCGGCAACACAGTTGCCGAGTACGTGTATATAACAAATTCAACTCTCGTGATTTAAATTCTTTAAAATATCAGTTATTATAATAATAATAATATCTTTATTTCTACAAGTACATGTACAAGGTACACAGGATGCGACCCACACCAGTCGACTAACACCCAGGTACCTATTTAATGCTAAATGAACATGGCAACAAGTGTCTTAAGGAAACACGTCCTAATGTTTCCACCTGTACCGGGATCAAACCGCTGACCTCAGTGTGCGATATTTTTTAAAAGATCTGAAAATATTGATTTTTAACTACGTAATTAATTTAAAGTTACATATCAGCTGATCCATATATATATATATATATATATATATATATATATATATATATATATATATATATATATATATATATATATATATATATATATATATATTATATATATATATATATATATATATATATATATAAAACACAATGTAACCCAAAAGACCCTAACATAACCTAAAAAAACATAATCCAACCTAAAATGAGCATAACCCAACCTAAAATTAACATAACCCAACCTAAAATTATTACAACCCAACCTAAAATTAACATAATCCAACCTAAAATTATTACAAACCAACCTAAAATTAACATAATCCAACCTAAAATTAACATAACCCAACCTAAATTAACATTACCTTAAATAACAGGGCCTAACTTACTCCTACAGCGGTAGACATGGAACTAGCGTGTCTTTGTTTACGCTTTGCTATGATTGGCCAGGTGGCGTCGACTGACTCCAGTACTGACTGTTGATTGGTCTTCACGCGGCCTTTCTAGACAACATAAACCTTCTATTCTCTGCTCATATCTCCCAAAATAACGCCTTTGCACAAGTCATTACTCCATGATGTAGATAGGTTAAAAATATCCTAAAATATACAATAATATCTGAGATCCAGTGAGGAGAAACACTCGACAGTATCTCTGTTATTCCCGACTTTTATTGTTCATTGAAGAGAGGTAAGTGGAGGCTGTTGTTGCTCACTTAAGTGTATTATTTCCTCTTATCCGACAAATGAAGGATGAGTGGGACACGTGTAGTGGCTCCTGGGTAAATGGTGATTTTTTTTTTTTCGAGGATATCGACCCCGGGACGCAAATCCTGCGCACTACGCATAGAAAATCATAGAAAATGGTCGCTTCTCTGTCAGAGAAAATGGTCGCTTCTCTGTCAGAGAAAATGGTCGCTTCTCTGTCAGAGAAAATGGTTGTGTCTGGGTCAGAGAAAATGGTTGTGTCTGTGTCAGAGAAAATGGTCGCTTCTCTGTCAGAAAATGGTTGTGTCTGTCAGAGAAAATGATCCTGTTTCTCACAGAAAATGGTCGCGTCTCTGTCGGAGAAAATGGAACAAAATCATTTTATCAGCAGTAACTGTGTTAAACGTTTGCTGGTGATATGCAGTCACGTGGAAAAAGACACTTATGTACAGTTCAGGACGTTTATTAAAGGAAACGTTTTTCCACAAAGATAACTAAGTAACGAGTATATATAGTGGCAGAAGTCAGGTGGAAGGTCGCGTGGGTAGTAGTAGTAGCAGTAGTAGTGGTAGTAGCAGTAGTAGTGGTAGTAGTAGTGGTAGTAGTAGTAGTAGTAGTAGAGCAGCAGCAGCAGCAGCAGCAGCAGGAGCAGCAGCAGCAGCAGCAGCAGCAGTGGCAGCAGCAGCAGCAGTGGAGCAGCAGCAGCAGTGGGCAGCAGCAGAGTGGAGTAGCAGTGGAGTAGCAGCAGCAGTAGCAGTCAGAGAGTAGAGTAGCAGCAGTAGTAGTGGAGTAGTGAGCAGTAGCAGTAGTAGTGGTAGTAGTAGTAGCAGTAATAGTAGTAGTAGTAATGGTATAATCGTGGTGAGATTGGGTGGGTTTGAGAAGAACCCGTCAACATCAACGTCGCTGACTGGTAAAACGATGTAACTTGGAGAATTTTCATGAACTGGATTCGTGTTGGTCTTGTTGAGGATGCGTGTTAGTCTTGTTGAGGATTCGTGTTGGTCTTGTTGAGGATTCGTGTTGGTCTTGTTGAGGATGCGTGTTGGTCTTGTTGAGGATTCGTGTTGGTCTTGTTGAGGATTCGTGTTGGTCTTGTTGAGGATTCGTGTTGGTCTTGTTGGGGATGCATGTTGGTCTTGTTGAGGATTCGTGTTGGTCTTGTTGAGGATGCGTGTTGCACATTTCCTGCAATCACGTATGAAGTGTAGCGAACTGGAAGAATGTGTGATGTATTTACACTCTTCCTCGAGGTACCAGGGACTGGAAATTCTGTAAGCTCTCAGAAAGAAGCCTATAAGTCCCCCTCTTTTAGTTCTGGTGTCATGCAGATCGTCCTTGTAGTTAGGTTTACGGTAGACTTTAAAAGAAAGTTTGTTTTCACGTGTGAGGAGAACGTTGAGGAATGGTAACTGGTTGTCCATCTCTTTGTCTGGTGTAAACTTATCGTAGGTTCCAGAGCTGAAGATTAAGACACATGTGCTACAGTTGGGTATCTTGATGAAACGTTTCGCCCACACAGTAGGCTTCTTCAGTCAAATACAAACGCAGCAGTAGAAATGTAATAAAGATGTAATCATCCATCAATCTTGGAGGAAAAAGTATTTGAGGTGGTCAGTCCCTCAGCCTGGAGAAGAGTTCAACTAAATGGTCTGGAACTGATTACGTCATATTTATTTCATTACTACTGCGTCCTTTGTATTTGACTGAAGAAGTCTACTGTGTGGGCGAAACGTTTAATCAAGATACCCAACTGTTGCACATGTGTCTTAATCTTCAACTTGTCGGTATTTTATACCATTTTCATATCTACTTAAGTGTCTTTTTCCACGCCTTGTTGGTATCACCAACAAGGGAGGGGAGAATCTTTAGCTCAAGTACTTTCACACTTCTCAGTGCGTCATCAGGAGCTGTGCAATGTTGCAAGGGCAGCAACAGGAGAAATAGGGTATGTTTTTTCAGAGTATGGTAGCGCGGTGGCACCAGGCAGTACTAACTGAGGGAGAGAGGCCCAGCGGAGTGCCAACCACACACCTCCCCCCCCACACCCCACCCCATGTGGGGTAGGGTGGAATAGGCCCCACAGTTTGCAGATATCATGAGGTAAAATAACTAGGGGATAGTTAATAGCCAGGTGTAAGCTTCTAACTGCTGGGAACAGGTCATGTGACGTAAGTAGTTACATTACAACATTGAATCATTTACATGCAGAATGCAGCTAATGTGAACAACCTTCTAACTAATGAAATAGAAGGAATAAATTCCTCATTTTGTCAACCAGTGATACCCGATGTTCCAGAACGTTCTAGAATATTCAGGAAATATTTTCAGTGTCAATTAATATGTATGGTTTGAGAGTTTATTTGTGGCTGTGTTTTAGGTATTAAAGTATTCTTGCCTGCGTGCGGCCAACAGTAACAGCCTGGTTGATCAGGCCGCGGGGGCGTTGACCCCTGGAACCCTCTCCAGGTATACTCCAGGCGAAGAACAGACGTGATGTGCAATCTTAGTGAGCTTCGTGTATTAGATAGGCTTTAAACCTCACTAACCATCCAGTGTTCTTTAAAGAGAGAAGTTCAAGTGTTCTCCGGGGAGAACTTAAAGTGTTCTTTAACTTATGGAAGTTATATTTCTTCAGGGGGTAAAAATTTTACTAACTGGGTCCTTCAGTATTTTTGACAATAAATATATAACATTCTAGCCAGTAGCATTTCTCTCTCTCTCTCTCTCTCTCTCTCTCTCTCACATTCAGAACATCACAAATGGACTGAGGCAGTTTCATCACAAAGCCTTTTGTTTGTTCAAAATTACTCACCAGTCACAGTATATATACTTCCAGAGTTGTATATCACAGTATATACACTCCCAGAGTTGTATATCACAGTATATATACTCCCACAGTTGTATATCACTGTATATATACTCCCACAGTTGTATATCACAGTATATACACTCCCAGAGTTGTATATCACTGTATATATACTCCCACAGTTGTATATCACTGTATATATACTCCCACAGTTGTATATCACAGTATATATACTTCCAGAGTTGTATATCACAGTATATATACTCCCAGAGTTGTATATCACTGTATATATACTCCCACAGTTGTATATCACTGTATATATACTCCCACAGAGGTATATCACAGTATATATACTTCCAGAGTTGTATATCACAGTATATATACTTCCAGAGTTGTATATCACAGTATATATACTTCCAGAGTTGTATATCACTGTATATATACTCCCACAGTTGTATATCACAGTATATATACTCCCACAGTTGTATATCACTGTATATATACTCCCACAGAGGTATATCACAGTATATATACTTCCAGAGTTGTATATCACAGTATATATACTTCCAGAGTTGTATATCACAGTATATATACTTCCAGAGTTGTATATCACAGTATATATACTTCCAGAGTTGTATATCACAGTATATATACTTCCAGAGTTGTATATCACTGTATATATACTCCCGACAGTTGTATATCACTGTATATATACTCCAAGTTGTATATCACAGTATATATACTTCCAGAGTTGTATATCACAGTATATATACTCTCAGAGTTGTATATCACGTATATATACTCCCAAGTTGTATATCACTGTATATATACTCCACAGTGTATATCACTAGTATATATATTCCCAGAGTTGTATATCACAGTATATATACTTCCAGAGTTGTATATCACAGTATATATACTTCCAGAGTTGTATATCACAGTATATATACTTCCAGAGTTGTATATCACTGTATATATACTCCCACAGTTGTATATCACTGTATATATACTCCCACAGTTGTATATCACAGTATATATACTTCCAGAGTTGTATATCACTTATATATACTCAGAGTTGTATATCACGTATATATCTCCAGAGTTGTATATCACTGTATATATACTCCCAGAGTTGTATATCACTGTATATATACTCCTACAGTTGTATATCACAGTATATATACTCCCAGAGTTGTATATCACAGTATATATACTCCTACAGTTGTATATCACAGTATATATACTCCCAGAGTTGTATATCACAGTATATATACTCCCATAGTTGTATATCACAGTATATATACTCCCAGAGTTGTATATCACAGTATATATACGTTATCCGTATAACCAAGTTGTATATCACAGTATATATACTCCCAGAGTTGTATATCACAGTATATATACTCCCAGATTTGTATATCACAGTATATATACTCCCATAGTTGTATATCACAGTATATATACTCCCAGAGTTGTATATCACAGTATATATACTCCCAGAGTTGTATATCACAGTATATATACTCCTACAGTTGTATATCACAGAATATATACTCCCAGAGTTGTATATCACAGTATATATACTCCCAGAGTTGTATATCACAGTATATATACTTCCAGAGTTGTATATCACAGTATATATACTCCTACAGTTGTATATCACAGTATATATACTTCCAGAGTTGTATATCACAGTATATATACTCCCAGAGTTGTATATCACAGTATATATACTCCCAGAGTTGTATATCACTGTATATATACTCCCAGAGTTGTATATCACTGTATATATACTCCCAGAGTTGTATATCACAGTATATATACTCCTACAGTTGTATATCACAGTATATATACTCCCAGAGTTGTATATCACAGTATATATACTCCCAGAGTTGTATATCACTGTATATATACTCCCAGAGTTGTATATCACTGTATATATACTCCCAGAGTTGTATATCACAGTATATATACTTCCAGAGTTGTATATCACTGTATATATACTCCCAGAGTTGTATATCACAGTATATATACTCCCAGAGTTGTATATCACAGTATATATACTCCCAGAGTTGTATATCACTGTATATATATTCCCAGAGTTGTATATCACTGTATATATACTCCTAGAGTTGTATATCACTGTATATATACTTCCAGAGTTTATGTTAATACCTATTTCAAGGACAATAGCAAAAGCAACAGCAGTGCCAGCAGCAACAGCAGTGACAGCAGCAACAGCAGTGACAACAGCAACAGCAGTGACAACAGCAACAGCAGTGACAGAAGCAACAGCAGTGACAACAACAACAGCAGTGACAACAGCAACAGCAGTGACAGCAGCAACAGCAGTGACAGTAGCAACAGCAGTGACAACAGCAATAGCAGTGACAACAGCAACATCAATGACAACAGCAACAGCAGTGACAGCAGCAACAGCAGTGACAACAGCAACAGCAGTGACAGCAGCAACAGCAGTGACAACAGCAACAGCAGTGACAGCAGCAACAGCAGTGACAACAGCAACAGCAGTGACAGCAGCAACAGCAGTGACAGCAGCAACAGCAGTGACAACAACAACAACAGTGACAGCAGCAATAGCAATGACAGCAGCAACAGCAGTGACAACAGCAACAGCAGTGACAGCAGCAACAGCAGTGACAGCAGCAACAGCAGTGACAGCAGCAACAGCAGTGACAGCAACAACAGCAGTGACAGCAGCAACAGCAGAGACAACAACAACAGCAGTGACAGCAGCAATAGCAATGACAACAGCAACAGCAGTGACAACAACAACAGCAGTGACAGCAGCAACAGCTGTGACAGCAGCAACAGCAGAGACAACAACAACAACAGTGACAGCAGCAATAGCAATGACAACAGCAACAGCAGTGACAACAACAACAGCATTGACAGCAGCAACAGCAGTGACAGCAGTGACAGCAGCAACAGCAGTGACAGCAGAAACAGCAGTGACAGCAGCAACAGCAGTGACAGCAGCAACAGCAGTGACAGCAACAACAGCAGAGACAACAACAACAGCAGTGACAGCAGCAATAGCAATGACATCAGCAACAGCAGTGACAGCAGCAACAACAGTGACAGCAGCAACAGCAGTGACAACAACAACAGCAGTGACAGCAGCAACAGCAGTGACAACAGCAACAGCAGTGACAGCAGCAACAGCAGTGACAGCAGCAACAGCAGTGACAGCAGCAACAGCAGTGACAGCAGCAACAGCAGTGACAGCAGCAACAGCAGCAACAGCAGTGACAGCAGCAACAGCATTGACAGCAGCAACAGCAGTGACAGCAGCAACAGCAGCAACAGCAGCAACAGCAGTGACAGCAGCAACAGCAGCAACAGCAGTGACAGCAGCAACAGCATTGACAGCAGCAACAGCAGTGACAGCAGCAACAGCAGCAACAGCAGTGACAGCAGCAACAGCAGCAACAGCAGCAACAGCAGTGACAGCAGCAACAGCAGCAACAGCAGCAACAGCAGTGACAGCAGCAACAGCAGCAACAGCAGTGACAGCAGCAACAGCAGCAACAGCAGCAACAGCAGTAGCCAACAAGAAAGTTGGTGCTTAACTTGTTGCAAAGTTAAACGGTCTCTCTCTCTCTCTCCTACACATGTCATGCACACTGCAAACAGATAGTCTGCTTGCTCCATATTTAATACTGGCAGCCACATTAACTACCACATGTCACAACACGGTAGAAGATGAGGGAGTTTGAGGTAATCAGACCCTGACCTTGGAGTTGATGTGCTCGGTACATCAATCTTGAGAAATTTCTCTAGACTGATTAGATTGACTCCAGGGTGAGGGACTGACTACCTCTAACTCCTCATAGTTCACTGTTCTTCTCTGTACTGGACTGAAGAAGCCACTGGCGGGCGAAACGTTTCCTCAACAGAGATTACCATATGATGCCCATGTATCTTATTTTATATCCATATGTTATTGAGCTACTATCCACAGGATGGATATGAGGTGCACAATAAACTAGCCACTACCATCCACAGGATGGATATGAGGTACACAATAAACTAGCCACTACCATCCACAGGATGGATATGAGGTGCACAATAAACTAGCCACTACCATCCACAGGATGGATATGAGGTGCACAATAAACTAGCCACTACCATCCACAGGATGGATATGAGGTGCACAATAAACTAGCCACTACCATCCACAGGATGGATATGAGGTATACAATAAACTAGCCACTACCATCCACAGGATGGATATGAAGTGCACAATAAACTAGCCACTACCATCCACAGAATGGATATGAAGTGCACAATAAACTAGCCACTACCATCCACAGGATGTATATGAGATACACAATAAACTAGCCACTACCATCCACAGGATGGATATGAGGTATACAATAAACTAGCTACTACCATCCACAGGATGGATATGAAGTGCACAATAAACTAGCCACTACCATCCACAGGATGGATATGAGGTATACAATAAACTAGCCACTACCATCCACAGGATGGATATGAGGTCCACAATAAACTAGCCACTACCATCCACAGGATGGATATGAGGTACACAATAAACTAGCCACTACCATCCACAGGATGGATATGAGGTGCACAATAAACTAGCCACTACCATCCACAGGGTGGATATGAGGTGCACAATAAACTAGCCATTACCATCCACAGGATGGATATGAAGTGCACAATAAACTAGCCACTACCATCCACAGGATGGATATGAAGTGCACAATAAACTAGCCACTACCATCCACAGGATGGATATGAGGTGCACAATAAACTAGCCACTACCATCCACAGGATGGATATGAGGTGCACAATAAACTAGCCACTACCATCTACAGGATGGATATGAAGTGCACAATAAACTAGCCACTACCATCCACAGGATGGATATGAAGTGCACAATAAACTAGCCACTACCATCCACAGGGTGGATATGGGGTACACAATAAACTAGCCACTACCATCCACAGGATGGATATGAGATACACAATAAACCACCCACTACCATCCACAGGATGGATATGAAGTGCACAATAAACTAGCCACTACCATCCACAGGATGGATATGAAGTGCACAATAAACTAGCAACTTCAGCGGCAAAATCTAAAAATCTCATCCACCGTCTATTATTCCTCCTTCCGTCCCTATTCCCAATTCCCCTTTCTCTCTCTTTCTCCTTCCCAGCTCTCTCCTTCCTCCCTCCTAGCTCTTCCCTTGCTCCCTCTCTCCCTCCCACCTCTCTCCTTCCTCCCTTTCTCCCTCCCACCTCTCTCCTTTCTCCCTCCTTCCCTCCCACCTCTCTCCTTGCTCCCTCCCTCCCTCCCTCCCACCTCTCTCCTTGCTCCCTCCTTCCCTCCCACCTCTCTCCTTTCTCCCTCCTTCCCTCCCACCTCTCTCCTTGCTCCCTCCCTCCCTCCCTCCCACCTCTCTCCTTGCTCCCTCCTTCCCTCCCACCTCTCTCCTTTCTCCCTCCTTCCCTCCCACCTCTCTCCTTGCTCCCTCCTTCCCTCCCACCTCTCTCCTTCCTTCCCTCCCACCTCTCTCCTTGCTCCCTCCTTCCCTGCCACCTCTCTCCTTCCTTCCCTCCCACCTCTCTCCTTGCTCCCTCCTTCCCTCCCACCTCTCTCCTTCCTTCCCTCCCACCTCTTTCCTTGCTCCTTCCTTCCCTCCCACCACCAGAGTAACCAATATCAGAGGCCATGAGCCAGTCTATTCTAACAAAAAGCAGAGGGGATTGTTTACCAAGATTCTATACACAAACGTGGATGGCATCACAAACACAGCCAGTAAACTTATGGAAAGGACAAATGACGAAGACCCGGAAATAATCACACACACAGAGACGAGACCATCAGGTGAAACACCTGGCTTCCTACACAGGAAGTTCCACCTGGTCAGGGAGAGAGATTAAAGGCAGAGGGGGAAGGGGTTATATCAGACGGAGGATCGAGTCTTCATCACTTCTTTTACTGAATGACGGAAGGAATCGTTCGGTTTTTTTTTAGATAAAATATATAGATGTCCCGTAGCTCGATTGCGAGCGTACTCAGTTCTCACACTGAGGTCCGTGGTTCGATCCCCGGTATGGGTGGAAACATTTGGATGTGTTTCCTTAAGACACCTACTCTCCCTGTTGACCTAGCAGTAAGTAGGTACCTGGGTGTTAGTTGACTGGTGTGGGTCGCACCCTGGGGACAAAATTAACTAATTTGCCAAAAATATTCTGCATACCAAGGGGCTTTCTATACAGTAGTATGTCACTGATGTCAGATATGGTCTGTATAAGTTATATTATGTGCTTGTAGAAATAAATATTATTATTATTATGAAATTATCACAATTAATCGAAACTGATGATAATTTACGATTTTTCGGATAATTTACCAACAAAATTAAAATATTTTGATTAAAAATCCATTATTTTAAGAGTCAAAATACTTAATAGTGAATATGAAACCAGTATAGGCTCGATTCTCCGTCCACGACGGTGACTTGATAGGTGGTGAGGGAGCCGCCACTGCCACTTGCCGGGGTGTTGTTGTTGGGTTATAGGGCCACTGACAGAGTACGCCGTATCTTTCTTTCCTTCTTTGTTGGGTTTATCAGGGCCATTGACAGCATAAGCCGTATCGAGCCCGACTTCTCGATGGTACGAGGAAGATTTGTTGCCCAAGGCTGGGTGATGAAAGAAAAGGAACAAAAGTTCCTTAGTAAATAGAGATAGAAACTTGAAAGTTTCCGATTAGATCCGGTGGACCCCCTTGCCAAGCCCCAGCAGAGCGGGACCCCCCACACCCCCACCTGAGTACAGTAACCGGCTTCCTACCAAAGACCGTTAAAGAATTATCAGCAGACCGGAAAAAATGGAGTTGGCTAAAGTAAGCCGATGAACAAGTGCCCCCTCCTGTAGAGTGCCCGGCGGGCAAAATAGATGAGGACAAGCGTCCTAGAGAGAACGGTGGAAATTTGTCACCGATACAAAGGTGAGAGAGAGACGTCCACACCCGACGAAGGCTGGGGCAGAAGTCCGTATGCTGTATCGAGCCCTTTGGTTCCATGCTGTTGTTGTTGTTGGGTTATAGGGCCACTGACAACGTACGTCGTATGGAGCACTTTGCCAAGGTGTTGGAGAGTGCCAGGTGTCTTGTCATGGGTGATTTACCATCAAACAAGTGTGAATACAGTGGCACTTTACATCCCAGGCTCCGTTTACTCTCCTGACAGCTGGAGCCTTCAGGCACAGCGCCACCCACCTTCTCTCCGCCAGTGCCACATTTTCTCCACCAGTGTCACATTCTCTCCACCAGTGCCACATTCTCTCCACCAGTGTCACATTCTCTCCACCAGTGCCACATTCTTTCCACCACTGTCACATTCTCTCCACCACTGTCACATTCTCTCCACCACTGTCACATTCTCTCCACCACTGTCACATTCTCTCCACCACTGTCACATTCTCTCCACCACTGTCACATTCTCTCCCTGAGTTCCACATTCAGCGAATCCCACATTCTCAGTAAATTCAATACGTATTTTCAGGAAATTCCACATTCTACAAAACCTACATTTTCTCTACAAAACCCACATTCTCTCTACAAGTTTTTACCCACTTAACATGTTGCACAATTTTTCACTAAAGGTCTGACCTAAACAGCGGAAACTTAAGTTTTAATGGAATTTCCTTCTTGAAGATGTTTAAGTTACCCTCTAATTATTTCCTCAGGCTCTCCAGGGTAAACTATGTAAAAGTGAATTTTTTTTTTTTTTAAATATAATTTAATAAGATTAGACGTTATGTGATGGGGTTGTGATGTGATGGGGGTTGTGATGTGATGGGGTTGTGATATAATGGGGGTTGTGATATGACAGGGTTGTGATTTGATGGGGGATGTGATGGGGTTGTGATATGATAGAAGGTTGTGATGTGATAGAAGGTTGTGATGTGACGATGTTGTGATGTGATGAAATAACACAATAAGTGTCAGGGGCCCAATACTATTCAACAGCCTCCCAGCATACATAAGAGGATATTATCAATAGACCCCTGGCTGTCTTCAAGAAGGCGCTGGACTGATACCTAAAGTCAGTACCTGACCAGCCGGGCTGTGGTTCGTACGTCGGTTTGCGTGCGGCCAGCAGTAACAGCCTGGTTGATCAGGCTCTGATCCACCCCAAGGCCTGGTCATGGACCGGGGGGTATTGACCCTCGGAACCTTCTCCAGGTTGACTCAAGGATAGGGGATTGTGATGGGGTGGCTGTGTCGTGATGCAATGTGATGATACGGGTTGACATATGATGGATGGGTTGAGATATGACGTGAGGGTTGAGATATAACGGGAGGGTTGAGATATAACGGGAGGGTTGAGATATAACGGGAGGGTTGAGATATAACGGGAGGGTTGAGATATAACGGGAGGGTTGAGATATAACGGGAGGGTTGAGATATAACGGGAGGGTTGAGATATAACGGGAGGGTTGAGATATAACGGGAGGGTTGATATATAACAGGAGGGTTGAGATATAACTGGAGGGTTGAGATATAACAGGAGGGTTGAGATATAACAGGAGGGTTGAGATAAAACAGGAGGGTTGAGATATAACGGGAGGGTTGAGATATAACAGGAGAGTTGAGATATAACGGGAGGGTTGAGATATAACAGTAGGGTTGAGAAATAACGGGAGTGTTGAGATATAACAGGAAGGTTGAGATATAACAGGAAGGTTGAGATATAACGAGAGGGTTGAGATATAACGCGAGGTTGTAATATCACTCCCTCATCTACGCCAACAGGAAGATAAAATAGAAAATATGCAAATATTAACTACAAAGTTTCCTGAGCCATGTTTTGACTTTATATTTTCCTCTCTTATTTATAAATATATTTCAATTTCATTTTCCTGTCATGTTCCTTAGTATTTTCTGTGTAATTTTTGGGGATCACTTTTATATTCTATTTACAGTTTTAAACTAAATACAATATAGATAATTAAGAGGTTTCTTACTGTTTTACATTGTGTATTGAACAACTTTTGTTGTGTTTTATTCATTTGTGTTGTGAATAAGTCGTGTTTGGAGAAATTTTATTTCGTATTTTATTTTGTTTATAAGTTAGTGCTTTGATATAAACACGGAGGGAGGGAGAAAGTTTTTTTAAGAGCAAGCTTTACATGGGACTGTGCTGGCGTGTCCCTGGAGGCCAAGGTCTCGACCTGGCTCTCTCTCTCTCTCTCTCTCTCTCTCTCTCTCTCTCTCTCTCTCTCTCTCTCCCGCCTCATCTTCCTCCAAAGACTCAGATCTATCACCCGCCATTAAGAGTCTCATTAGACAACCTGGACCTCAAAGTCACCTTGGCAAGTCTCCCACACACCACCACTTGTCTCTCAGACACAGTTCATTGCCACACCAACCAAACAAACACTTTCATAACACTAAGACTCTCAGACACAGTTCATTGTCACACCAACCAAACAAACACTTTCATAACACTAAGACTCAGACACAGTTCATTGCCACACCAACCAAACAAACACTTTCATAACACTAAGACTCAGACAAAGTTCATTACCACACCAACCAAACAAACACCTTCATAACACTAAGACTCTCAGACACAGTTCATTGCCACACCAACCAAACAAACACCTTCATAACACTAAGATCAATCACTCAGTAATAACGTACACTTATATTTGACCGAGTGTACAACGCGTTGCAATCTATATACAAAACGAAAGAGGGTCACCACATAGAACGAAAGGAACACGTAAAGGACTTGGGAATAATTATGTCTGCTGATCTGTCGTTTAAAGACCATAACAAGACAAAGATCACAACAGCCAGGAAGATGACGGGGTGGGTATTGAGAACTTTCAAAACAAGGGAAATAATGCCGATGGTGACACTATTCAAATCGCTAGTGCTCCCTCACTTAGAATACTGCTCAGTGCTGACGGCCCCGTTCAGGGCAGGAGAAATAGCAGAGCTGGAACAAATCCAGAGATCGTTTACGGCTCACATTGAGCCATTGAAACATCTAAATTATTGGGAACGCCTTCAAGTCTTGAACATGTACTCATTGGAGCGGAGGAGAGAGAGATACATGATAATATATACATGGAAAGTACTTGAGGGCCTGGTCCCAAATCTGCACACTGCCATAACAACATACTGGAGTGAGAGATATGGGAGAAAGTGTAAAATAAACCCAGTGAGGAGCAGGGGTGCGGTGGGGACAATACGGGAGCACTGTATTAACATCCGGGGTCCCAGACTATTCAACATCTTACCAGAAGATATCCGAAACACGGCTGGAACCAGTGTAGAAGCCTTCAAGAGGAAACTGGACAAATATCTTCACCAGGTGCCAGATCAACCAGGCTGTGATGGATATGTGGGGCAGCGGGCCTCCAGCAGCAACAGCCTGGTTGACCAGGCAAGCACCAGACGAGCCTGGCCCATGGCCGAGCTCAGAGAGTAGATACTCTCGAAACTCTTCAAAGGTATAAGGTATATCAAAGGTATATTACTCTAATGAAATATCCTGTTGTGACACCACTTGCTATAGTGATGAATATGGAGAATATATTTTTGCTAATTTTACTGCACAAAACCTTAAGACTCCCATAACAATCGGAGCCATTTACCGGTTGCCTCATACAAACATCCCAAATTTTAGTGATCAACTAAAAATCCTAATAACAAACAATCAAATGAACAAACACCACCTTATCTTAGCTGGAGACTTCAATATCAACCTTGGCCTACCAGATGACCAGCCAGTAACCGATTTCATCAACACTATGAACAACACACTTCTCATACCAACAATAACCAAACCAACCAGGCTTACCGAGACGAGTGCAACCATAATTGACCATATATGGACGAACATCCTAGCCACTACAGACCACTACCCCACCTTCCTCTTAACAAACATTAGTAAACCACCCCTAGAATACACCAAAGTTTCATTTAGACTTCATGATCAGGCATCAATAAACAACTTCACAGCAGAGTTAGAGACGGTTGACTGGGCTATAGAATTTTCAAACACCAAGGGTATCGATGACTGGACAGACAACTTTCTTAATAAACTACATAGACTATACAACAAACATTGTCCTATAAAAATGAAACAGATTACGAATAAACGGCTAGGATGCCCATGGTTAACTAAAAGCTTACTAAAATCCATTAACAAAAAACATCAATATGAAAAGCAATATAGACGGGGATTCATTCATAAAGAGTTTATTAAACAATATTCATCAGTTCTCACCAAACTAATAAAAAAAGCCAAACAGTTGTACTACTCCAACAGATTCACTGAAACAAGAGGAGATATAAAAAAGACCTGGAAAACACTCTCACAGATTATGGGCCACAAACTGAAAAAACTAAGGATATTGTCCTAACTAAAACAAATGAAACACCACTACAGCCTATTGATACAGTAAACAAGATAAATGACTTCTTCTCAACCATAGGATCAAATCTTGCCAGTAAAATCCCAGATACCAATGCCCGAGCAAGTGATTACCTAGATGGGAATTTCCCATCCTCCTTATATCTTGCACCTACTGAACCCACTGAAGTCACCATGATAATCAAGTCACTTAAAAATAAATCAGGGCATCTTTCTCAAGTCCCACCATTAATATACAAACAAGCCGCTCATTTCCTTTCACATCCTATTTCATTACTTTTTAACAAATCATTAGAAACTAGCACTTTCCCGACACTCCTCAAAACAGCAAGGGTTACACCAATAAACAAAGGTGGTGACCCCACAGACGTAAACAACTATAGGCCAATATCAAACTTACCGTTGCTATCCAAAATCTTCGAGAAACTTGTGCACAAGAGATTATACTCGTTTATAACGACACAAAGCATACTCAACCCCTGCCAATTTGGCTTCAGGAAAAATAAAAGCACTAACGATGCAATAGTAAAAATGATAGACCTGCTTTACACAGCACTCGAAAATAAGGAATATCCATTTTGACTTTTTATTGACCTAAGGAAAGCTTTCGACACAGTAAACCACGGCATCCTACTCCACAAACTTGTCCACTATGGAATAAGAGGTCATGCACTAGCATACTTCAAATCCTACCTCACTAATAGGTATCAGTATGTCACTATTAAAGACACATCCTCCACGACACGACCACTTGACACCGGAGTACCGCAGGGAAGTGTCCTTGGTCCCCTGCTCTTCCTCTTATATATCAATGACCTTCCCAATGTATCACAACACCTGAAACCAATACTCTTTGCTGACGACACAACTTATGTCATCTCCCACACAAATCTTGCCACGCTTAATACCATTGTTAACAACGAATTAATAAAAATATCAATATGGATGACAGCCAATAAACTTACACTCAACACTGATAAGACCTTCTATATTATGTTTGGTAACAGAGCAGGTGATCCACAATTAAACATTAAGATCAACACTACACCTATTGCTAAACATAATGAGGGCAAATTCCTGGGCCTTCACCTTGACAGCAGCCTGAAATTCAGCACCCATATCCAACACATAACAAAGAAAGTGTCCAAAACTGTGGGGATCCTCTCTAAGATACGGTATTATGTACCACAATCAGCCCTACTCACACTATACTATTCACTCATCTATCCCTACCTCACATATGCCATTTGTGCTTGGGGATCAACGGCAATTACCCACCTAAAGCCAATAATAACCCAACAAAAAGCCGCAGTAAGAATTATCACGCAATCCAACGCTAGGCAGCACACCCCCCCACTCTTCAAAGACCTAAACCTACTCACAGTCCAGAACATCCATACTTACTACTCTGCTACCTACATTTATAGAACCTTAAATTCCAACTTTAACCCTGAGCTAAAACACTTTCTTGACAGTTGTGACAGGACCCATAGACATAATACCAGACATAAACATCTCTTTGACATTCCCCGTGTCCGACTAAATCTATACAAAAATTCAATGCGCATAAAAGGACCTAAAATCTGGAACTCCCTGCCTGAAAACTCTAGAACTGCAGACACAACCTCCATTTTCAAAAGCACCGTTAAAAAACATCTTATCTCACTTACGCACCCAACCGGTAGCTAACCATACGAAAACTACTTTATCTTGCACATATCCACAGCAAAAGACACTTACTGATATGTGTGATTCCCCTTAATTTCACATGACTGACTAAAATTCTTATACAACTATTGCTTCATAATTCTTAAGCTAGTCATAAGTTTGCCTAAGACACTCCAATATAGAAACGGTATTATGCCAATAGATCACCTTTACCATTAATATATAAACTAATTGTTAAATTCTTAAATGTTTAAATTTCAATACCTCAATATTGTAAACCAATTAATCACTACAATTACCTAACCTTACAATCAGTATAATCCTTGTGTCACTATTGAGTAAGACCTATCATAAGACTGCCTGAAAAGCCAAGGCATACCTAGGCATATTATTGGCCATCTTGTAATATCTACTTCATAAAATGTACATTACTATAATTACACCCCACTCTGTATATTACTAGAAATAAAGAATTTGAATTTGAATTTGAATAGTCTTCAATGGGACTACGTATATGCAGATATATCTAGGCACTTTGTGAATCCTGTAGTCCTCTGAGGATATATAAAGTGTCTTACAGGTCTTGCTTGCCTCTGGGATTATATACAAGGTATTCTAGGGTGTGTGTGGACCCTGGCAGGAGTGTGTGAGGCAGGGTAGACGGGTGCTGGGCCCCTGTAGCACCTCCCTCAGCCACATGCACCGCGGGATGAGAGAAGTGTGTACATAACTTAAACACCTTCCCTCCCAGGTGTACGAGCGGCACACTTTTCAAGGGATGTGCTATTTCCAACATGTGTTTCCTTGAGCCTCAGTCAGGTGCCTGTTCATGTTCACTGTGTCCTTCGTCGTCTTCATGGCGCCTAGTCATGTTCACTGTGTCCTTCGTCGTCTTCATGGCGCCTAGTCATGTTCACTGTGTCCTTCGTTGTCTTCATGGCGCCTAGTCATGTTCACTGTGTCCTTCGTTGTCTTCATGGCGCCTAGTCATGTTCACTGTGTCCTTCGTTGTCTTCATGGCGCCTAGTCATGTTCACTGTGTCCTTCGTTGTCTTCATGGCGCCTAGTCATGTTCACTGTGTCCTTCGTCGTTTTCACGGCGCCTAGTCATGTTCACTGTGTCCTTCGTCGTCTTCACGGCACCTAGAGTCATGTTTACTGTGTCCTTCGTCGTTTTCACGGCGCCTAGAGTCATGTTCACTGTGTCCTTCGTCGTTTTCACGGCGCCTAGAGTCATGTTCACTGTGTCCTTCGTCGTCTTCACGGCGCCTAGAGTCATGTTCACTGTGTCCTTCGTCGTTTTCACGGCGCCTAGAGTCATGTTCACTGTGTCCTTCGTCGTCTTCACGGCGCCTAGAGTCATGTTCACTGTGTCCTTCGTCGTCTTCACTGCGCCTAGAGTCATGTTCACTGTGTCCCTCGTCGTTTTCATGGCGCCTAGTTATGTTCACTGTGTCCGTCGTTTTCCTGGCGCCTAGAGTCATGTTCACTGTGTCCTCGTCGTCTTCATGGCGCCTAGTTATGTTCACCGTGTCCTGGCGCGATCTTTCACTGGCTCCTACAGTCATGTTCACCGTGTCCTTCGTCGTCTTCACGGCGCCTACAGTCATGTTCAAGTGTCCTCTGTCGTCTTACGGCGCCCATCATCACGTTCTGTCACATTACTCACTCCTTTTCCAGGATCAATCAATATATTTAAAAAATTCGTTTTAAGTCATTGTTGAGTGAAATCTCATTGCAGCAGTCGTTAATGATCTTGTTAAAAGAGACTGGAAAATAGAGTTGTAAGATCTGGGAACAATGGTCAGACGGGAACAATAGTCTGATCAATGGAGGTCAGGTTATATCTCGTGGAAACTCGTAAGTAATACCTCTCTCATCCAGGTTCATGAGGATGTGTGGCAGCAGGTCATGATACTGGTGGTGTCTTGTCTTTCTTAAACACCTTTATACACACACACGCGCGATATATAAATTCATACATACGATCACAAGGAGCTTCTTTGCAAAGGCGCTCCTTGTGATCGTATCTGCTTGGACCTCCTCCTTTCTGCAATATTGCAAGCTCCTGATGATGTGTTGATTGCAACACGAAAGGCCTAGATCTATCATTCAACTACCCCGAGGTTGTTTTGCATATATATATATATATATATATATATATATATATATATATATATATATATATATATATATATATATATATATATACACTTCACCTCGTTGCGTGGTTACTATGACAGGTCCCACCTGGTGCCCAGATTCAGGTCTTTCCCAGAAGACCCGACATGACAACCTCTGCGAGAGAAGTGACACTCATGTCGTCTATAAGTGTAACCAAGAAACTGGGGTGACGTAGGTTCTTCTTGAAAAACTCACCCTACTGGTTGGGGCGCAGCACAAGCCAAATTTCACCTAGATGACGGTTCCAAAGATGTCTTAGCTTTAGGTTAGGTAAGAGTTGTCAGGTCAGGTTAGGTAAGGTTTGTCAGGTCATGTTAGAATAGGTTAGGTTATGTAAGGTTTGTTAAGTTAAGTTAGGTAAGGTTTGTCAGGTCGGGTTAGATTAGGTTAGGTTATGTAAGGTTTGTTAGGTTAGGTAAGGTTTGTCAGGTCAGGTTAGGTTAGATTAGGTTAGGTTAGGTAACGTTTGTTAGGTCAGGTTAGGTAAGGTTTGTTAGGTTAGGTTAGTTAAGGTTTGTTAGGTTAGGTTAGGTTAGAATAGGTTAGGTTATGTGAGGTTTGTTAAGTTAGGTTAGGTAAGATTTGTCAGGTCAGGTTAGATTAGGTTAGGTTAGGTAAGGTTTGTTAGGTTAGGTAAGGTTTGTCAGGTCAGGTTAGGTTAGATTAGGTTAGGTTAGGTAACGTTTGTTAGGTCAGGTTAGGTAAGGTTTGTTAGGTTAGGTTAGTTAAAGTTTGTTAGGTTACTTTAGGTAAGGTTTGTTAGGTTAGGTTAGGTAAGGTTTGTTAGGTTAGGTTAGGTAAGGTTTGTTAGGTTAGGTTAGGTAAGGTTTGTTAGGTTAGGTTAGGTAAGGTTTGTCAGGTAAGGTTAGATTAGGTAAGGTTTGGCAGGTTAGGTTAGGTGAGGTAAAGTTGGGTCAGGTTAGGTTAGGTAAGATTGGGTTAGTTCAGGTTAGGTAAGGTTAGGTTAGTTCAGGTTAGGTTAGGTCAGGTTAGTTCAGGTAAGGTTAGGTTATGTCAGGTTAGGTTAGGTCAGGTCTATCAGGAAACAGGACAATGTTTTCTGACGCGAGTCTTGTTTATATGATGACTCAGTTGGATATTTTGGTTATGTGACCAAGGTCTTCCACTGGTTTACCCACTCTACTGTTCACTCTACTGTTCACCCTACTGTTCACTCTACTGTTCACTCTACTGTTCACCCTCCTGTTCACTCTACTGTTCACCCTACTGTTCACTCTACTGTTCACTCTACTGTTCACCCTCCTGTTCACTCTACTGTTCACTCTACTGTTCACCCTACTGTTCACTATACTGTTCACTTTATGTGTTCACCCTACTGTTCACTCTACTGTTCACTCTACTGTTCACCCTACTGTTCACCCTACTGTTCACTCTACTGTTCACTCTACTGTTCACCCTACTGTTCACTCTACTGTTCACTCTACTGTTCACCTTCCTGTTCACTATACTGTTCACTCTACTGTTCACCCTACTGTTCACCCTACTGTTCACTCTACTGTTCACTCTACTGTTCACTCTTCACTCCTGTTCACTCTACTGTTCACCTCTACTGTTCACCCTCCTGTTCACTCTACTGTTCACTCTACTGTTCACTCTACTGTTCACCCTACTGTTCACCCTACTGTTCACTCTACTGTTCACTCTAATGTTCACCCTACTGTTCACTCTCCTACTGTTCACTCTACTGTTCACCTTCCTGTTCACTCATACTGTTCACTCTACTGTTCACCCTACTGTTCACCCTACTGTTCACCCTACTGTTCACTCTACTGTTCACCCTACTGTTCACCCTACTGTTCAACTTCTACTGTTCACTCTACTGTTCACCCTACTGTTCACTCTACTGTTCACCCTACTGTTCACTCCTACTGTTCAACTGTTCACCTACTGTTCACCTACTGTTCACCCTACTGTTCACCCTACTGTTCACTCTACTGTTTACCCTACTGTTCACCCTACTGTTCACTCTACTGTTCACCCTACTGTTCACTCTACTGTTCACCTACTGTTCACCTACTGTTCACTCTACTGTTCACCCTACTGTT